>JBBMKB010081265.1:0-12441 GCA_037833945.1 Alaria marginata
GTTCCGCGCTCTTGCTGCTTGCGGACATGGGCCTAAACACGAACACTCACACACACACCCAGACACACATACGCGCGCGCACATATACGCACATGCATACACAACACACGCTGCACTCCAGCCCACCCCATCGCACCCTCGCCTTTGCCGGCCTTTTTCTTGCCGTTTTGACCGCAACGAAAAAGGTGGGTGAGTTTGATACGCCTGCCAATCTGGTCTCCAACCAGCGCTCCCTGCTGATGGGCTTTATCCGCCAGACGGGGGCCGGCTCCTCCCGCCGCCTCGTCGGCATCGCCAACGCCGCGATCGGCAGCAGCGCCACGGACACCACCACCCAGTCTTCTGCGAGCGCGTCACCTTTGTCGTCGCCGGGCGTCGGCAGCATCGGCCTCGATGGCAGCGGCAGCGGACGGGGAGGAGGAGGAGGCGAGGGAGGAGGAGAGGGTGACGTGGAAGAGCCGACTACCGGGGCTGCTGCTGCTACGGACGTGGGCGAAAGTGAAGTCTTTGCAGTGCCGTCACTTTCTGGTGCTGAGGCACAAGCCGAAGAGGTGATGGAGTTCGCGACTACCTGGGAGGGAGTTGGGCAGGGCGGAGGAGAAGAAGGACGTGAAGGAGGAGGAGTTGGAGGAGAAGGAGGGAGCGCTTCCTTTGCTGAAGATTCTCCTCACGCGACAGAATAGATGGCGGGTGGGCTGAGCCGATGATCTTGGTGGCCCGGTGGGGTCATGATGTTCGCTCGTGTGCGGTGTGCAGGTGTTTTTCTGCGAGCGGAACTGCGAAGGGGGGTGAAGGATTGGTCCGTTTCCGTGCGTTTTCTGGGCATAGGGTAGGCGGTGGTAGGCGATGGGGGACAGGGGATATCGATCGGCGCGCGCCCGGTGCAGGGAGAACGCGTGCTTGGTTTTTGGTTTTGCTTATTTCGTAGACTCAAAAGGCACGAAAAAGTTTGGTTGATTTTTGTTGAGTTTGATCGATTTTGGTTGATTTTGGTTGATTTTGGTTGGTTTTGATTGAATCTGGTCAATTTTGATCGATTTTGGTTGATTTTGATTGATTGTGATCGATTTTGGTTGATCATAGTTTTGATTTTGATTGATTTTGATTGATCATAGTTTTGATTTTGATTGATTTTTGTTGATAACGATTTTGATTTTGATCGAATTTGACTAGTTTTGATTGATTTTGATTGACTTCGGTTGATTTCGATTACGTTTGGTTGCTTAGTTTGGCGGAGCTGATGTCCTCGATAGAATCACTTCCTAGTGCATCCTTCATGTTGTTGCGATGTTGAAATTAAGGGTTGAGGAGAAGCAAGGAAATATGATGGCATGCATGTATGTTGATGGTTGCTTAAAAAATACAAGGGGGGTAACGACTTCCCCCGATGGTTGATTCTTGCCTGTCCTCCCGTTCCGTTGCGCGTTTGGTGTATGTCTTGAGATAGGTGTGGCCAAGAGAACTAATCAAGCTAGCGGGTGCTCGTTTTATTTTTTATTTTTCTGTTCTTATTTCCGGCGCGGTACTTAGTATATTTAACATAGTTTGGTGGTGCGTGCTCCATGCGTTTGTCTTATGTCCCGCGTCCTGGTCACCCTCGTTCTCGTGATGACGTTTTCTATCACGCGTTCTGTTGTGTCCGGCGGCATGCATTTAAGCACGGACCGTTTTGTGAGCGTTGGTGCGAACGACGCTGTTTTCGGCGGCTATTGCGGCTGCTGATACGTTTGCGCGATAAAACGCCCTTGTGGTGGAGTTCAACCAAGCCAGCAGGCGCCGTCAGTACGTACGGTAGTCGCGGTCGCGACGAAAGAACGAACGACCGAGAGAGCGAACGTATGAGGGGTCGAATGGCCGATCACACCGATGAAAACCTGCGGTGTTGCAGGAATATAGCGTTCACCTAGACGGGAGGAAAGGGGTTCGCGCGCACACACACACACACACACACACGCCGTCTTTGCGAAGTCTCCCACGCCAGTTAAAGCGAAGCTAACGCCGCTGTGAGGAGAGGTGTTCCGGCCACTCACGGCGCGGCTGCGCGGGTTGTAACGTTAGCTCGAAAAACAGGCGTGGGGGTGGGGAAAACCGCTTGACTTTTAGCGGGGGTCAGGGGTTGGAAGGAAGGAGGGGTTGGGGAGGGGGGGCGACTCAGGAATCACTGGTAGTGCGAGCCGTTGCACAACGCGTTGCTCAATAGCTGATGCACATTGTAGGGTTGCATTGCAGCGGATGAAGGTTTACAGCGATATTAGGGTGACGGAAGGTAGCCGGGTGAGGTCTGCCCCCCGCCGCTAGCTTTTAACAACGGCCCACTTTTTTTCCCCGACTTTTCACTCGTTTTAGGTTATGCTTTTCAACATAGGGTCGTGTTGCTCGTTCGTGGGGTACCACTTGTTGTACTAGGTCGTGCTTAATTGCCTTCTCGTTCCTTTTCTTTTTGTAAATTTCATTTGAGAAGTGAAGGTTAGGAGGTTGTACTCGGTTTTCGTCTCTTTTTGACTGTCTTGACTATTGGTCTGCTGTTTTTCGCTTGCGCGTGTTCGTTATATCTTAGAGAACCTTTTCGTTGGTTTCATCGCTCACCCTTTTTTCGGTCAATTTGGCCGTGGCTCCTACCCACTCTTTCTGTTTTTGTTTTGACGGCGCTGTGTCGGGGTTAGTTGTTAGTAGGGGGGCGCGATGCTGACGATAAAAATGTTCAGCGGTGCACAATGGTGCCATTGTATCACGGCGAAGGGGGGGAGGGGGGGGGGGGCGCCCGGTCGATCCCCACACACACACTACTGTTGTTATTGATGGGTTCGTTTGCGGGGAGCGGAGGGAGCAAGGTTTTGGCGTTTTTTAGTGTTAAGAAGCTTGTGTGAAAAGAGCGACTACTTCTTATGCCACAACCACTTTGTAATGGATAGTTACCAGTACTATCAACACAGTTAGTAGCAGAGATAATTTTTTTCGTGCTCGCAGTTTTTTTGTGTGCAAGCACGCAGGCGCGGACAGCTCGTCTCCAATGGGCACTACAATAATAAATGGATATCTTCCAAATTGCGTTGTCATCATCGTTTTTCTGGATCTTGGGAGAGAGGGGTTTCTCCCCTTGGCCAGGTACACGCATGCAGCCTGCAATCTCCTGCGTAGTCCGCCCACACTTTTACCATGTCTCTCTCCCTACTATGGTATCAGCCGGGTTCCTAACTAATACCGCTACACAAGTCTCGGAATACCAAGCCTTCCAATGGTACCGTACCATTCGACTTCTCCGATCTAACTCGAAACAGCTCAAGAACGATAACATGAAAAAAAATAGCGCAACCCCGGTTACTTAGCTCTCTCCCCACGTCGAAGTAAACAATGGGGGGTGGGCGGGTGGAAGGGAGAGGCACAGACTTCTGGCTTGGTTGACCAACCCATCCACTACGTTAATCTGCTGGCCTTCTCAGTAAGAACCCCGACTTACTTGCACTCAGCGCAGTCTTGCTGACCTACTCGCAATATCTGGTCCAAGAGTAATAAGGCCAGCCGTGCCGCCTTTGTTTCAAGCCACCTACTTTGGCCCTGATTCCCGAAACAAACATGCCTAATACTCAACATAATAAAGCACGTTTTGCCGGTATGATACCTCATCCACGGAGATGGTTACTGCGAAAACGGGCAGATCTATACGTTTTTTGAATGCCGTCTCAATTGCATGATCAATATCGTTTTTCTGGGTCTTGGGAGAGAGAGCCTTCTCCCCGTGGCCACTTGCACCCATTGCAGCTTCCGCAATCTCCTGCATATCTCGCCCACAATTTTACCTTATCTCTATCCATGTTATGATGCCAGTCAGGTTCCAAACTATCACCGCCTACAGTCGTCTCGGATTCCTCAGCCTCCGAATGGTACCGTACCATTTGACTCCTCTAGCTCCGAGGTAATTTGAGACTAGGGTTACCGTACACTAATTATCAATTCGCACCCCAGGCGGTACCTTCCCCCGGTAGTCTCTCCTTCCGTTTGCTTGCCACGACTGGCTTACATAACACTTTTTTTCTCGAATCTTCTTTACGTTATTATGCGTATGATTCATCCCACGGTAGGGGTTGCACGTTTTGGGGTCAAAAGTTCCTGACCGGTTGAGCTCCTGAAGTGAGGAACAACTAGCTGGTATGCTCATTTTACGAGTGTAACTGTTTTAGGACTAGCGAATAGAAATGCTGATCGGGTTGCGCGAACGAAAATCTTGGAGGTCATGTTTCGGGTGATATGTTGAGCTCCTCATGTCAGGAGATCAGAAACTTATTGCTGCATCCCTACCGTGGGATGAATCGTATACGCTTTGTACGCGTCGGACGTTCTGTCTTCTCTACGAATCACTTGTTCCGATGTGCATCATCCGGCCGTGAGAAAGGTCGCTCCTCCGACACACAACGAGTGCAGAACGATCTGTCCAACAGGCGAGGTCACCCACAGAGACCCGGTTCTGGAGCCACTGTCAACGTTGCAGGCGAGGTTGCCGAAGGGAAGGGAAGGGAAGGGAAGGGGAGTAACTCACAGTTCGTTATACTGACGTCGTACCGTCTTTCCTTTAGTTCCTCCTTTCTCCTTTCTACCTGCCTCCCTCCCTCGCCCTGGTCCATCAAATAATTTCGTCAGCTCCGTGGTCGATCGTCGGTCCGATGGTCAATCGGTCCCTTGATCGATCGGTATCGGCAGATTCACCTTGGGCTTCTTCGGCAACGGACGGGCTGGTGACCGACCAAAACCCTCCTCGCACTGTACGTTTTGAGTATGGACTTGCGCTCGACGCTTAACAAGGTCACGTATGCCAAGGCCCCACGCCTGCCCAACAGAGCGCGACATAACACCAGCATGGGGGAGCTGATGACGCTCATGCCCACCGATGCGCAGTGACTGCTGGACATTTCCGTGGACATTCATGTGCCCTGGAGGTCCATTTTCTTCGTCGGTATATCGATTTTTCTCCTGTTGGGACTACTGGGGGCATGGACATTGGCGGGAGTGCTGCTTCTTGGGGTGTTGATTCCGATCCAGGGGTTCCTTGAGGCGAAGTAAATGGGTCTGCAACGCCCGCAGATTAAACAGATAGAGTCTTGGGTGAAGGTATTCAGTCTGGTCTTGCAGGCGAGCGAGCGACGTCCTCTTGTCGTCGTGTTTCGTTGCGGTTTGGCTTTAGTTTTCGTATTGTTTGTTTGTGTACCAGGGTATGATTTTGTTGGTTTGAGTTTTTGATACTTTGATTTGTTTGATTGGCTTGTTTTTTGTTTGTTTGTTTGATGGTTTCATTTTGTGATTGAATATTTGGTCGCATGATTGCTTGATTGCTTGATTGGCTAAGCATCTCTATTTGGTGTTGGCTGCCGCTGTTGCTGCTGGTGGTTTTTTACATGTGTTTGTTTTCGTCATCAGACTAAACGAGTAGGTCGCGAATCTCAAGAGTGAGTTGACCTCCACCTCCTCCTTTCGTGAGCGTTGAGGTGGACGGCGTCGTTATTGGCTCCCGCTGTCGCTGCTGCTGCTGCTGCCGCTGCCGCTCCCGCTGTTGCTGTCGCTGCTGTCGCTGCTGTCGCTGCTGTCGCTGCCGCTGCTACTGCCGCTGTCGCTGTCGCTGTCGCTGTCGCTGTCGCTGTCACTGCCGCTGCCGCTGCCGCTGCCGCTGTCGCTGCCGCTGCCATTGTCGCGGCCGCTGCCGCTGCCACTGCCTCTGCCGCTACCTTGGCCGCTGCCGCTGCCTTGGCCGCTGCCACTGCCCGTGCTGCTGCCGCTGCTACTGCCACAGCCACCGGCGCTGCCGGTTCTGCTGACGCTGTCGCTACCGCTGACGCTGTCGCTGCCGCTGCCGATGTCGCTGCCGCTGCCGCTGTCGCCGACGCTGCCGCTGCCGTTACCGCTGCCGCTGCCGTTACCACTGCGGCCGCTGCTGTCTCTGCCGCTGTCTGTACCGCTCCCACCGCTACTGCCGTCGCCACTGCCACCGCCACCACCGCCGGTGTCGCCACTACCGCTTCCGCTGTCGCCGTCGCCGCCGCAGGTGCCGCTATCGCGGCTTCCGCCGTTTCCGCCCCGGTGCCGCTGCCACCATCACTGTTGCCACCGCTACCGATACCGCTACCGCCGCCGTCGCCGTCGTTGTAACCATGGCCGCCGCTGCCGACGTCGTCGCCGCGGTCGCCGTCGCTGTCGTCGCGGCCGCCAAAGTCACTGCCTTCGAATCTTCCGCCGCAGCCGCCGCCACTACCCCCACGGACGTCGCTGCTGCAGCTGCCGCCACGGTCTCCGACGACGCCACGGCCGTCGTGGCCGCCGTCACTGCCGCTGTCGCCACGGACGCCGTCACTGCCACTGCCACTGCAGTCGCCGCTGTCGCCGATGCTACCACCGCTGCCACCGCCGCCGCAACCACGGCCGCCACCGCTGACGGCGTCACTGCCGCCGCCGTTGTCAACATCAATTCTTCCGCCGCTGTCGCCATCGCTGCCACTGTCACCACCGCCGCCGCCGTCGTCGCCAGTGGCGCCGCCACCACCGTCGCCGCCGCCGCCACCACCACTGCCGCCACCACCACTGCCGCCACCACAGTCGCTGCAGGCGTTGCTGTGACCGCAACTGCCGCGGCCACTGCTACCATCGCTACCACCGCCGTTGCCGCCACCAACCATCGCGGTTGTTGCCGCCGCCACCGTTGCCACAATCGCTGCTGCTGCTGCCGCTGCCGCCGCTGTGATCATCGGCGCTGTCTCTGCCGCTGCGGCTGCCATCGCTGTCACCACTGCCACCGTTGCCACTGTCGCTGTCGCTGTTGCTATCGCTGTCCCTTCAGCTGCCGCTGCCGCTGTCGCTGCCGCTTCCGCCGACGCTGCCGCTGCCGCTGCCGCTGCCGCTGCCACTGTTGCTGCCGCCGCCTCTATCACTGCCGCTGCCGCTTCCGCTTCCGCTGCTGCTGTTGCTATTGCTGCCGCTGTTGCTATCACTTCCTCTGTCGCCGCCGCCACCGTCGCTGCCGCTGCCGCTGCCTCTGCCGTTTCCGCTGTTGCTGCCGCTGCCGTTACCGCTGCCGCTGACTCTGCCGCTGCTGCTGCCGCTTCCTCTGCCGCTGCTGCAGCTGCTGCCGCTGCCGCTGCCGCTGCCGCTGCCGGTGCCGCTGCCGCTGCCGCTGCCGGTGCCGGTGCCGCTGCCGCGGCCGCTGCCACTGTCGCTATCGCTGCCACCACCGCTATTGCTGCCGTCGCCGCCATCGCTTCTTCCAGGGCCGCTGCCGCCACCGCAGTCACCGTCGCGTCCACTGCCGCTGCCACCACCATCGCCACCGTCACCGCCACCGTCGTCGTCGCTGTTGCTACCGCTGCCGCTATCGCTATTGCTGCCGCTGCCGCTGTCGCTGCCGCCGCCGCTACCGCCGTCGTTATCGCTGCCGCTGCTACTGCCACTGCTGCTGCCGCTGCCATCGCCACCGCTGCTACTGCTACTACTGCTGGGTGCTGCTGCTGCTGCTGTGGGTATTGCCTCAGCCCCTCGGCCTTGTGAATGGACTTCGCTGCCGCTGCCGCCGCCGCCACCGCTGCTGCTGCTGCCGCTGCTGCTACTTTGTTGGACCAGCCCTTCGTCCTTGTGAGTGAATGGACTTCGACAAGGATTATGCTGGCACTGAGTGCGCACTATTGTGTCCTCGGTCGGGAAAAATAACGAGCACACTTAACAACGAACCGATCATAAACCTCTTGGTCGTAGGGAGGTCATCTATCTGACCCCTGCTGCAGTCGGGCCGCCGGCAAAGCGAGCCAAATATACACGGGCGCGCACTATCCCACTAGGCCCCGAACACACACAACAGCATAAAGTTGAGATATACCTGGTATACGATATGTGCTGAATGCGAAACAAATATTCTATAGCTATCGCTAGGAGCTCGCGCAGCTGGGAAGTTGTAGCTGTTTGTCAACGTTTGGTTGGTTCATAATTTGGAGGATCCTATAGATGAATGTCGGTCGGCGGTCGTAGAACCCGGCTTCAGACAGTTCGATAGAGGTCTCTATTGTTTGGCGTGGCGTTAATTAGAACCTCGCGTTTGCTCGTAGTAAACGGTATTTTTTTTTAAGAGGCAAGGTCCCTCGACTACATCCGCCACGAACATCGACTATACGAAGAACGAAACCGAGGGTGGCAGACAGTATCCGAAATGAGGGGAAGCAGCCCGTACGACTAATCCTTTCTCTGTCGAAACCAAACTATTGTGCATGCACGTTGCCTTCTTCCCTCTCGACCCTTGACTTCAACCTCATCACAACATTAAGAAAAGGATATCGAGGCTTCTCCTGAGAAAATTAGGCCAATCAAACCAAATCAATCAAATAAGACTCAACAATGATCTACAAAACTCATTCCCGGCTCATGACTAGCACCCCCCCCCCTCCCCCCAGAATATAAATAAATTCATTCAAAGCTGCCATCCAATGCAAGAAAGTACGCACAAGGCGGAAATCCGCCTCACAACTGGTTCTTAGAAGGATGCAGCTCACCCTTCGTGCGACTCGCCGAACACCTCACGGCGTTTCGCGCTTGGTGCACGCGATGTCTGCCTGGTCGGTGAAAACCTGATGTGCTCCGTCCCGGCATTGTAGGGATGCGAGGGTCTATGGCCACATGACTACGGCTATGCAAGAAAAGAATACACCCTCCCACCTCCCTCCATTAAAAAATAACCTCAAGAAAAATAGGCAAGGTTACCTTTCTCCATGAACCGGGCGCATACCGGTCGGTGACCCCCGGCCCCCGTCGCGAACCACCGCCTACCCCAAACCCTGAAGATGCACCGAGACCAACAAAAATCTGTCTATCCCCGTGCTGCACGCAGAACACCAATCGCGTACAACCGCGCGACGTCGAAACCCATTAGAGCTGTGCACTACAGTAAGGATATACCTGGTATAGCGTTTCTGAGGGTCCTCACTGGAAGATTTCTCTATGTCACCCAATAATCGACTTTAAGAAAAAGAACGCAAGCGCAACCCGATAAAACAGTCCCATGGCCTGGGTATACAACGACGAAAAGTATTGTAATCAGTTGTACACCAAAAAATACTCCAACGGTATTCGGGTAGCTCCTCATATGCAACGAAAACTATTATTGTAATCAGTCGTACATAAGAGCTACTCCAACGATGTTGGGTAGCTCCTCACCCAAGGAGCCCCCGTCAGCGAGAAAGACGTTGACAAAAACAAAAAAGCGCTACAACTAAACGTGGCACACGTCCTTTGTCGATAACGAAGTATCGTAAATGCCGGTCGCCTTCTTTCTTTTCAACTCTACTTGGCTTCTACCTTATCATTCATAGCGTTACGAATATCTCGCGGAGAAGGGATCTACCGAGAAATCATTGAAATGAAGTCAAAGCAATGATAATGCGAACAACTGGTGCCATCCCTAATGTAGCACGCGTCCTTTGTGTCGAAAACAAAATATCGTACGTGCATATCACGTTATTTCCTTTTAACCCTTGAATCTAACCTTATGACGGCAATAAGGGTATCTAGTGGAGAAGGGATCTACCGAGCAATCATTTCAATCAAGTCAAAGTAGCAAAATACGAAACCGCTAAAAATCGATATACTTAGTTCCTTACTCTTGGACTAAACGCCCACCATGAAAATAACCTCAAGGATAAAAAACCCAAGCACGTTTTTTTCCAAATCTCCGAGCGCACACCGGTCAATAATCACCGGCTCCCGTCGCCAATCACCTTTTATACTACCTCAACCCTGAATACGCACAGAAGAAGCGGACCAAAGCTGTCCATCCCAGGCTCTGGGCGCAGAAAACCAACTGCGCATCACTTGCGAGCCGTCGAAAACCCGCTGGGGTTAGACATCATCATGGTAACGGTTCCACCCGCTATCTACTCTGTCGCCGCGGGGAAATCCTCAAAATGACCACCGCTCCATTCGTCACCACCGCCGCCACCGTCTCCACCACCTTCTTCTCCTATCTTATCAGCCCCCTCCTCGATTCTTGCCAAGGCCGTCACCTCTTCCGCACCTACCTCAGCTGGAGGTGCTCGCGCTATCGGTGACTTGGTGTGTAGGCTGGCTACCTCGGCTGCGGGTGCCCGCGCTGCCGGTGACTTGGTGGCGGCTCGGCTGGCACTCGCGTCCGCAAGAATGGCAAGCAGACCATGGTCGCCAACTGCCACCGCCGCCAACGCTACCGCCACCGCCGCCGGCATGGCCCCAGCGATCGGCTCCACCGCGTCGCTCTTTCCGCCACCACCGTCGCCCCTGCCGCGGCTGCCGCCGCCACTGCCACCACTGCAGCTGCTGCTACCGCCGCCGCCGATGCCGCCGCCATTATCCTCAATATCGCCGCTCTCGTCGCTGCTACCGTTGCCGCCACACCCCGGCGACGACGGCGGGGACACACTGGGGGAAGACGCGGTGGAATCCATGGTGCTGATATCGACGGTGACACTAGCGATGCCGACGAGGCGGCGGGAGGAGTTGGGTCCCGTTTGGCGAATGAAGTTCATCAGGCGGGAGCTCTGGTTGGCGACCAGATTTGCTGGCGTAGGGGATCCCTCATAAATAATGCATATTTTTTACTCCTTCGTTTTTTGTTACGATTCGCGGAAATCACAAAAAACAAAATTGCGCTAACCTCGAAGTAAAATCGCTGAAATAAGCATATTCGGGTGTGCACAGCAGCAAAAAGCGCTGTTGTTGTTGTTGTTGGTTTTGTTGTTGGTGTTGGTGTTGGTGTTGGTGTTGTTGTCTTTTGGCTTTTTACTTTCTGTATGACGGAGCTCCTTAACCCAAAATCGTCGGAATATCGTTCTGTTTTTACAATATGTTTTTTTTGTATAACTGGGCCACAGGTTTGTTCATCGGATTGCACTTTCAGTTTGCTCAAAATCAGTTTTTCGGTGAGGGTATAGAGCTCCTCAAGTGAGGAGCTTCAGAAAGAAAATGGTGAACCTCTATTATCGTAGAATGTGTCTACATACAGAGTAGAGTTCCTTCTCCTCGTGGTTTGTAGGAATCCGAGAAAAAATACGTACCCCGCCCCCATCTTCTACCGTTTCATCGCGCACAACGAATAACGAGACCAAGGCTCGCAGCGGGTTGTACTCACTGCACTTATTGTAGCCGTAGCCGCAGAGGGTGTACTCATTTCACGCATAGCCGTAGTCGTATTATTGACAACAGACCCTCGCTAGCTATGTATGGTAGGGGGGTCACTCTTAGGCTCGTCCGAGTGGCTGCCCAATTTCTTTGCGATTTGCGATCGTATCGGTCGAACTGTTTTTTTGTAGTTTTCGGCTACACGGCATGAACCGCCGCTATGATAAAACGGAGTTGTTTGTTGATTAGGCTACTCGTAAGCAAGCACAATCCATTCTGAACATTAATCCTGATGGTAATGGTATCATAGGTAAGCACGTTTTTGAGCGAGATACAGAGCCACTCACCCGAGCATCCTATACTCGGTAGGTAGCGAAAATAGGGGTAGAAGCGTGCTACGATAGAGATAGCACTTTTTGGCTATTCATAAAACACTGTCGGATCCACGGGGATCCTTACCCCAACCTCGTCGGTCAAATGTCGTTTTTTGTTTTTGTTGCAATATTTGTTTACGTTTGTATACCTAGCCCATGTGTCTGTTCATCGGGTTGCACTTTCAGTTTCAGTCAAAAGCAGCTTTTGACTTACTAATAGTGTAGAGCTCCTCACGTGAGGAGCCTAATCAAACGAATGGTTTTATTATACTGACTACAGTACCGTAGCATTCGTCGGTACCCCTCCCCTGCTGCAGCCTTGGGTGGCTATGACAACCTCGATGTTTGTTTGGGGGTGTTGGGGCGTTCAATCCGAGATGGTTGCAGCCAGGAAACACCAGCTGTCAAAGAGACAAAAACAGCGGTCGCCGCACGCCCGCCGAGAAAGAAAGTGACACGTCTCGCCGTGAAATGACGAACGATTCGGCGGTTTGGCGCGATCATGAATGAATATACTTTGAATACTCTGCGTGACATTTTTTTGTCTGCCGGGTATATGAACGTATATAGACTCTCGAGTTTGACACACAAACACCTTACCTTCCCTTGGCAAAAACTGATGATTCCGTCCATTTGGCAACATAGTTGCCGGCCATTCGCAACGAATAGATCCACACGGGTACACGGTATTTCCATGGCACGGTTGCTGCTGCTATACGTAATGCCGTTGCTCTTTTTCATGATGTATCTAGAACTATTGCCGCCCTCCCGCCCCCTCCGCGCCTTATTCTACTCCCCCCTCCTCTTCGAGACATCCATGGAGTAGCTCCTTTTCATTCTACGACATTTAACCCCCCCCCCCCTTCCTACCCAAAATTGCCACACCAGAAAATAAATCAATTCATTCGAAGCTGTCATCCAGATGCAAGAAAGTACGCACAAGGTGCGGAAGTGT
>JBBMKB010081276.1:0-12440 GCA_037833945.1 Alaria marginata
TTTTCGGTGAGGTATAGAGCTCCTCAAGTGAGGAGCTTCAGAAAAAAGATGGTGAACCTCTATCGTAGAACGTGTCTTTGCTCAAAACTATTTTTTCGGTGAGGGCATAGGGCTCCTCAAGTTAGGAGCTTCAGAAAAATATTGGTGAACCTCTGTCGTAGAATGGGTCGGTGCTATGGGAAAAAAAAATCGGAAACGCGTGCTACTTCTTGTCCTTTTTTTTTTGTTTCCTGAGTGACAGGGGGGCCCCTATCCCAAAATTGTCGGTACGTTGTGACACATTCTACGATGGTAGAGGTGCACCATTAGTATTTGCCCTCTGAGGGTTCTCACTTGAGGAGCTCTGCACCTAAGCCCCAAAACCTCTTTTGAGCAAACTGAAAGTGCAACCCGAGGAACAAACCCGTGGCCCATCTACACAAGAAAGGTTTTTTGCAAAAATAGAATGACATTCCGACGATTCTGGGCTAAGAAGCCCCGTCATCCAGAACAAAAACAAAAAAGGCCAAAAAGTGCTACCTCTATCGTAGAACACGTCTTACAAGTTCTAGTGTTGTCAATATCATGTTTTGGTATACCTAGGCCATGGTTTTTTGTTCATCGGGTTGCCCTTTAACCCTTTTACAACTGGAAACCCGTTTTGGGGACACATTTACTTGATAATAGTATAGGGACGGGGATCGGGGTTCTAAAGGGGTTAAGCTTACTCACGTGAAGAGCCTCAGAAAATCAACTGATGTGCTTTGAATGCCGGCATCAGACGATTCTTCAATTGACACGGACACGTGCTTTATTATTACTACTACTGAGCCATCCCACGGCAGGGGTTGCACTTTTGGGGGTCAAACGTTCCAGACCGGTTGAGCTCCTGAAGTGAGGAACTACCGGTTGGTACGATCATCTTACGAGTGCACTTGTTTTAGGACTAGCGGATAGCAATGTTGATCGGGTTGCGCCAACGAAAATCTTGGAAGTCATGTTTCGGGTGAGATATTGAGCTCCTCATGTCAGGAGCTCAGGAACGTACTGCTGCACCCCTACCGTGGGATGACTCTACTTGTAACAGTAGTGGGGCCTATATAAGGCGGTATAGTGCGAAGGGATTTTGGCCGCCTCATGTTGAGAGGCCACCCTATCTATTCGTATAGGTCAGTTGTACTCAGACTTACAGTCGTGCCAACCGATCTCAACCGCCCTATATCGGGTGACCGCCTCATTCGAGCCGCCTTATATAGGCCCCACTACTGTATTAGTTTAGCACTTTTCTCGCAGAAATATGTTCTGAGTGACGGAACTCCTTAACCCAGAACCGTCGGGGAATGTCATCCCTTTTTTTCAATGTGAACATGTTTTTACACCTTAGGCCATGGAACTCGCCACCAGGTTGCACTTTAAGTTTGCTCATAATAATCTGTTTGTCGGCTGAGGCATAGAGCTCCTCAAAAGTCAAGAGCGTCAGAAAAATGATGGTGCACGTCTGCCGCGTAGCATGTTCCGCGTGATACGAAAGAGAGAGAGAGCACTTTTTGGCCGTTTATTTGTTTTTTGCTGAATTCATGACGAGGCTCCTTACCCCAAAATTCGTCGGAATGGTCATTCTTGCTTGCTTTGCGAAATGGCTGTTTTGTATACCTGGGCCACACATACATGTTTGTTCGTCGGAATCTTCCTGCACGTTCAGTTTTGCCCAAATGTTTTATTTTATTTTTTGGGGTGAGGTATATAGAGCTCGTCCAGAGTGAGGAGCTGAGTCATCCCACGGTAGGGGTTGCACTTTTTGGGGTCAAACATTCCTGACCGGTTGAGCTCCTCAAGTGAGGAACTACCGGTTGGTAACAAAATTTTAACGAGTAAGTTTGTTTAGGACTAGCTCATAGAAATGTTGGCCGGGTTGCGCGGACCAATATCTTCAAAATCGTGTTTCGGTTGAGATATTGAGCTCCTTATGTCAGAAGCTCAGGAACTTCTGCTGTAAACCCTACCGTGGGATGACTCAGCTCTAGGAAAACAAATGCTGCACCTCTGCCGCAGCATGTGTTCCGGCGTACCAGCACATGCCACAGACTGATGGGGGCTCTCAGGACGCGCGCTGGGGTAGAGGAGTAACCCCTACCTGGTATGTTTTTTACCGGGGCTCTTGACCTGAGAAGCTCTACAAGTATCGCACCCAACAACAACAACTAACTGACCTTTGAGTGAAAATGAAAGCGCAAACCGATGAACAGTGTCGTCCCCATGGCCTAGGTATACAACGCAACATGTCGTACAGCACATTTTGTTTCAATTGTGTGTTTTTGTTTCTCTGTTTCACAGTCTGTGACCACATAATTTGTACCTCTCTAAAGGATGGAGAACCAGGATGGGCACTGGGTCTTCTATCAGTAGTGATGTCGTTGTGTAGACAGAACGGATTCGATGTGAAGACAGCACACGCGCACATGGTGCCCCAATGATATATAGGGTTTTGTAGTTTCTTAGTCAATAGGTTATGAGCCCCGTCAGGCAGAACTAACGTTTCCAAAACGCGTCCTACCTCTATCGTAGCATGCTTGTCAGCTAATAAAGGTGCTGAGTCATCCCACGGTAGGGGTTTCACTTTTTTGGGTAAAACGTTCCTGACCGGTGGAGCTCCTTAAGTGAGGAACTACCAGTTGGTACGATAATTTTACGAGTGTATTTATTTTAGGACCACGAAGCGGATATAAATGGTGATCGGGTTGCGCGAACGAAATTATTCGAGGTCATGTTTCGGGTGAGATATTGAGATCCTCCTGTCAGGAGCTCAGGAACTTATTGCTGCACACCTACCGTGGGATTAGTCTGCTACCCCAATATCGGAGGAATATCATTGCGCTAAACCAAAGCACACCCAACGGGATATATACCTCTGGCCGTGAGATTGATCATTGGGGTCTCCAAATCGGTGTCACGGTGAGGCAGAGAGCTCTTGGAGTTTTGTTGTGTTCAAACACATTTAAAAATTGTCTTGCAAACTGACGGTTTTCCGCGAGAATAAGGCGCCCCCGCCCCGGGATGTCCCCTCTCAACCTCTCACATATCAGGGGTGTTAGGGCGCTGGGCGTCACGGCAGAGAGAGGGATATCGCCGAGTAACCACCACGCACCGTCTCGCATAGAAGACATTCGGACAACCATCGACACATTCTACGATAGAGGTTCGCCAGTTTGTTTCTTAAGCTCATCACGTGAGGAGCTCTGTACCCTCGCCGAAAAACTGATTTTGAGCAAACTGAAAGTGTCATCCGATGAACAAACCCGTGGTTCATCCATACCAAAAGGTATATTGCCAAAATAGAATGACATTCCGACGATGTTGGGTCAAGGAGCCCCGTCATCCAGAGAAAACAAAACACCAAAAGTGCTGCCTCTATCGTAGAACGCGTCTCAAATCAAGGGGCCACAGAGTTTCGAGAACAGACTACGGCGGTAAGCAGCACTTCCGGTTAGAATAGAGCAAAGTGTCATGGCAGCGAATGTACACCTAAACTTCAGATGTTCCGCTTTCGAATGAGTCATCCCACGGTAGGGGTTGCACGTTTTGGGGTCAAAGGTTCCTGGCTGGTTGAGCTCCTGAAGTGAGGAACTACCAGTTGGTATGATCATTTTACGAGTGCATTTGTTTTAGGACTAGCGGATAAAAATTGTTGACCGGATTGCGCGAACCAAAATCTTGGAAGTTATGTTTCGGGTGAGATACTGAGCTCCTCGTGTCAGGAGCTCAGAAACGTTCTGCTGCACCCCTACCGTGGGATGGCCCAGCACTTGGTAAGTAGCACTTCCCGTTGAAATACGGCAAAATATCATGGAGGAGAAAGCACCGAAAGTTGAGATTTTCCGCTTTCGACCTCGAATTGTCGGCAACATGGTGTCCGACGGTCTTGTCCTTGTCTGGCTGTGCCCTTGCAGGCAGATGTGTGGGGTCCACTATCGTTTCGACAGCCAGGAAGGGCTGGTCCTCGGGGAGACCATCGGCGTAAGGATGCTGCAGCAGGTGAACAAATATCTCAGTATAAACCTCACGAGTGCCCCAATACTGAGTGATCTCGCGGTATATAGGGGGTGCACTCTTCTTGGGCCAAACGTTCCTAACCGGACCGGTTGAGCTGCCCAAGAGTCATCTCACGGTAGGGGTTGGTATGATCATGCTACTCTTACGGGGGAACGTAGTTAATAGGACCATGCATTTATTAGTAAAAATAGATAAATATATATATAGGTTTTTGTGTCTACCGTACGAGTAGGTCCTATTAACTACGTTCCCCCGTAATAGTATATATTCGCTTTGGGAAAGGCGTATAGAACGGTTCGTCGGGTCACGCGAACGAATGTCATCGAAGTCATGTTTCAGAGGGGGTGCAATATTGAGCTCCTCGTATAGTTAGGAGCTCAGAAACTTCGGCTGCACCCCTACACCGTGGGATAGCTCTACCTAGATCGAGGGTGTACGTGTAGTAATGCGTACACACACGCCTTGCGTCTTCTTGAAGAGTCTGCAGGCATGCTAAGGTAGGAGAGTGCACCAATCAATTCGTTTTTTCTCGGGCCCCTCACTTTTGAGAAAGCTCTATATACCTCACCCACAAACAAACCCAAAAGGTTGAGAAAACGACGACGAAAACTCCCATGCATGCTACGGTAGAGCTGCACCGTTCGTCTTCAGAGTTCTGACGTGGAGTCATCCCACGGTAGGGCTTGCACGTTCTTGGGCAAAACGTGTCTGAAGCGAGAAACTACCGGTCGGTATGATAACTTTTTACGAGTACTACATCGCTTTAGGACTAGTGGCACATAGAAATGTTGGTTGGGTCGCGCGAACGAACGCCTTCAAAAAGGCATGTTTCGGGTGAGACATTGAGCTCCTCATGTTAGGAGCTCAGGAACAAAAGGGTGCACCCCTACCGTGGGATGACTCCGTGTTCTGCGATAGAGGTAGCACTTTTTGGCGGTTCTGTTTCTGGATGACGGGGCTCCTTAACCCAAAATCGTCGGAATGTCATTCTATTTGTTTTCAATATGTTTTTTTAATTGGATGGTGTTCATTGGATTGCAGTTACTTTTACTTTTGCTCAAAATGTTTTTTTCGGTGAGGTATAGAGCTCCTCAAGTGAGGAGCTTCAGAAATAAAGTGGTCAACCTCTATCGCAGAATGTGTCTTCGAAGCATACACCTCGCCCAAAAACTGTTTTTGGAGTCATCCCACGGCACAAGGGGTTGCACTTTTTAGCCAAATTATTCTGACCGGTTGGGCTCTCCTCAAGTGAGGAACTACAGTAGGTACAGGTTGGTATGATCATTTTTTACGAGTACGTTTTGTTTTTAAACTTGCGCATCATAGAAATGCTGATCTCGGGTTGCGCGAATGAAGGCCTTCGAAGTCACGTTTTGGGCGAGAGATATTGAGCTCCTCGTGTCAGGAGCTCAGAAACCTCTGCTGCACCCCTTCTACCGTGGGATGACTCTTGGGGTCAACTGAAAGCGCAACCCGATGAACGAAACTCACGGTACACTAGGTACACTAGGTACACTAGGTACACACAAAACATTGACTGATAATGTTGCTCGAACCAGAATTACATATTCCGACGATTTCACGTTTGGTGGAGCCCCCCCCGTCACTAAGAAAAAAGCTTTGACCAAAAAGTGCATTTTTTCCATCGCGGCAGCACGCGTGAAATATTTGCCAAAGAGGCATCCCACGGTAGGGGACGCGTTCTACGATACAGGTAGCTTTTTTGGCTATTTTGTTTCTGAATAACGGGGCTCCTTAACATAAAATCGTCGGAATGTCACTCTTTTTTTCCAAGGCGAACGTTTTGTATACCTAGGCCATAGGATAGTCCATCGGGTTGCACATTCAATTTTCTCGAAATCGGTTTTGGGCGGGGGGACAAGACCTCCTCGTGCGAGTAGCCTTAAAAGAAAAAGGGTGCACCTCTAACGTAGCATGTGTCAGGAGTGCAGCGGACGTTTCTGAGCTGCAAACATGAGGACCTCAATATCTCACCCGCGAAGCATGAGACACGTTTCAAGGACATTCGTTGGCGCAACCCGATCAACATTTACTATCCGCTATTGATGGTCATAAACACACTATTATGCGGCGCTCGTAAACTTATCATGTGATACGAACCGGTATAGTTCTTCCCTTGAGGAGCTCTTGAGGAGCTCTTGAGGAGCTCAACCGGTCGGAAACGTTTGTTGGCCCAAACCAGTGCGACCCCTACCGTGGGATAACTAAAAAAAAACATGAATGATATATCCCCCCGACGATATTGGGCCAATATGGAGCCCCGTACGCGTCATAAAAAAAAACGATTTTATTCAAAAAGTCCTACCCACATTTATTTATCACAGCACCGTATCTTTTTAGGGCTATGTATATATAATATATCTTCACACGAACGAAACGCGCCAACCACCATGCGCTTGTAAGTCATCCCACGGCAGGGGTTGCAAGTGTTGGGGTCAAAATGTCCTGACCGGTTGAGCTCCTGGAGTGAGGAACTACCAGTTGGTAGGATCATTATACGAGTCCATTTGTTTTGGGACTAGCGGATAGAAAAAATGTTGATCGGGTTGCGCAAACGAAAATCGTGGAAGTCATGTTTCGGGTGAGATATTGAGCTCCTCATATCAGGAGCTCAGGAACTTATGGCTGCACTCCTACCGTGGGATGACTCAACGATTTTACTCAAAACGTCTCACCCACATTTATCACAGCACCGAATATTTAAGGGCTATGTATATATAATATGTCTTCACAAGAACGAAACGATCCAACCACCATTTGCGCTTTTCGCCACCCCCCCCCCCCGCGCCGCCCCCCACACCCCCTCCCTCCTTCGCGTTTCGCCGCGTTTTTTGTATCTTTGGCGCAGGAGGTCATGGCCTTCCCGGAGAAGCAATCCTACGAGTTCAACCTTTTCTCGGGCGAGACGATCAGCCTCGAACCCGACGGGTCCTTTTACGTTGACGGCACTCAATGCGCCGGGGACACGTTCCTGGGGGTTGGCGGTTGCTAGACGTATTCGGACCACAAGAGAGAGAGAAAAGCGCGAAATAGTTTTCGGTCGGGGGGGGGGACCGAGATCTTTAGCCCGGACAAGAAATATGACGGACACGCGGCTTTAGTCGACACGGCCACGTGCTACTGTACGATAGGAGAAGTAGCACTTCATTCGGGCCAAGACATATTCTGGCGGAGGGTACGTATAGCACTTTTGGGGGGGGGCGGGTTCTACGATGATAGAGGTATATAGCACTTTTGGCTTTTTTGGTGTTTCTGAATGACGGGGCTCCTTAACCCAAAATCGTCGTAAACTCCTAGTTTTTCAGTCCGTTTTTTTATGTATACCTAGGCCATATGGGTTTGCTCATTGGGTTGCACTTTCAGTTTACTCAAAATCAGCGGGTGGGTGAGGTTCAGAGAGACCTAAAGCGAAGACCCTCAGAAGGCAGATACTAATGGTGCACCTCTATATCGTAGCATGTGTCGGTCGGGGACCGAGATGTTTAGCGTATACAAAAAATGTGACGGACCCTACTGTACGATAGGAGAAGTAGCACTTTGTTCGGGCCAAGACGTTTTCTAACTGACGGTACGTATAGCACTTTTGGGGGGGGGGGGGGATGGGATACTCTTCTTGTTTATCTTTGGGAGACCTTTAGACCTTTCGCGATTTTGGACATATATTTTCGTATACATACTGTATACTAGTATACCTGGTATGTATAACTGCCAAAATATCGATATTAATCGTTGGAATGTCACAACTACCGTGTTTTCGTTTACGCTGTTTATACCTACACGACGGCGGCCATTGGATTGATTGTTCTCATCATCAGGTGTGGTTGCGCTTGGTTTCATTTCTTGTCGACGTTGTTAGTGATTACGTGGCGTAGAGAAGCGCGCTTTCAACGGAGGAACGTCACATAAAAAATGAGCTGCTATGTACCTGCTATCGTATGGCACATTATTAAAGACCCCTCCTTGGGATATAGAGTCCCGGTTGTGCACCCCCTGGCTCAGTAACCCCCGGGCTGCTTCGTGTCGCCGGGGTGTTGTCCGCCAGCAATCGCTAACTACGTTTTTGTCGACGACACGTTTTCGCGTTTTAAGAAGGCCCACACCTGCCTGTACGAAACATTCCACCCGAAACATTTTTGGGGGGATCCAGCGGTGTGGTTTGATGAGTCCAGATTCAGCACGTTTTAAAGATTATTTGAAACGGAAGGGAATGTTGCGGGGAAGATAGGGGGAGTCATCCCACGGTAGGGGTGCGGCAATAAGTTCATGGGCTCCTGACACGAGGAGCTCAATATATCGCCCGAAACATGACTTCCAAGGTTTTCGTTCGCGCAACCCGATCAACATTTCTATCCGCTATAGTCCTAAAACAATTACACTCGTGAAACGATCATACCCAACCGGTAGTTCCTCACTTCAGGAGCTCAACCGGTCAGGAACATTCGACCCCAAAAACGTGTAGCCCCTGCCATGGGATGACTCAGGGGTTAGTTACAATGGTTGGCCGGACACGTTGTTCATGACTGACCGGGGGGTCCTAAACTGAGGAACTCCTGGTTAGTATTGTCTTGTTACGTACCTATGAACGCCATGGAGTAATCCACACATACTCTGGACGGGTTCCACGATAGAGGTTGCACTTTTTGGCTTTTTTGTTTCTGAATGACGGGGCTTACTTAACCCAAAATCGTCAGAAACTCCTTGTTTTTCAGTCCGATTTCTTCGTATATATATACCTACAGTAGGCCACATGAGTTTGTTCATCGGGTTTGCACTTTCAGTTTATTCAAAAATCAGTTGATGATGGGTGAGATGAACAGCGCCCTAAAATGAGGATCCCCCAGAAAAAAACGGGCGTGCACCTCTATCGTAGCGTGCGTCTGTGTAGTGTAGAGTGGGTGGGTGAGGCGGAGAGCTACCCGTATGATGAGGATCTGCAAAAAAAACAGGTGTTTACCGTTCGTTGTCGCAGTGGCATGCATCGTACCGGCTGGCCAGTTGCACACAAGTTCGATGGTTGAGGGGGAGGGGGGGGGGCTGCCTCCCGAGACGCGAGTTTTGGAATTCATATTTCGCGCGCGCAAATCATAAATAAATGGTATTGTGACATATCATATATATATATAGAGTCATCCCACGGTAGGGGTTGCACTTTTTTGGGGTCAAACGTTCCTGACCGGTTGAGCTCCTCAAGTGAGGAACTACCGGTTCGTATGGTCATGCTACGAGTGCATTTGTTTTAGGACTAGCGGATAGACACGTTGATCGGGGTTGCGCCAACGAAAATCTTGGAAGGCATGTTTCGGGTGAGATAGTGGGCTCCTCGTGTCAGGAGCTCAGAGACTTATTGCTGCACCCCTACCGTGGGATGCCTCTATATGCACCCTGTTGACCTTGGTATATACTAGCTGGCACTAAGGGGAGCCGCCGACTCATACCTGATATAGACGCATTCTACGATAGAGGTGCAGCATTCGTTTTTTGAAACCTCCTCATTTGAGGAGCTCTATACCTCACCCTAAAACTGATGTTTGAGCAAACTGAAAGCGCAATCCTATGAGCAAACCCGTGGCCCATCTATGCGAAAAAAAACATATTGCCAAAATAGAATGACATTCCTATACTATTAGTATGTCATTTTGGGATGAAGAGCCCCGTAATCCAGAAAATAGAAAAGCCTAAAAGTGCTACCTCTATCGTAGCACCCATCTATTCTACGGTCTATCGTTTCTTCGGCTCAAAGTTGATGTGCGCTAGATATACCTCACGCAAAACGCTCGAAACCTTGACAAAAAAAAGTGGAATTATTTTTCAAATAGTCTATTACAGTCGAGGTCCCTCTATAGTGCGGGTATGTGCCGAGCGAAATCACCAGCACTTTAGCGGGCACCCGCACTATATAGAATTGGGAAACATATAGGTTATAGTATGAGCGGCAACATTCGTGTCAAGCGATTTCACCCGCACTATACCGGGCACCCGCAATATATAACCCGCACTATAGAGGGACCTCGACTGTAATATCATAGAACCAAGCATATATTTCAGAGTAACGGATACCCTTGAGAAACGTTTTTTTAGACAACAGTCTAGAATTCAGCATTTGAAAGTAACGGAAAGAAACTGCAACCCACCCCGAAGAGCAAATACAAACAAATCCATGGCCTAGGTATTCATTCAACATGATAAGCGTAAAGTCGATCGTTCAATTCGATCCAGGCCCATACAGGTAGCTTTCTTTAAAAGTAAAAGTTTTTTAATCAGTCCTTTTCGTCTAATGGTTAGGACGTTGCCTTTTCACGGCGAAAATACGGGTTCAATTCCCGTAAAGGATTCATTGATATTATAATTTTGATATTCTCAAAACTAATCATCACAAATGATAGAAGTCAACACGAACAACGCCGTTCCAACGAATATCGATAGTTGAGGAGACCCCTCGCTCGGCCGCAAAACAAAATGATCGAAAGCGCTACGAGTACATCTATTGAGTCGTTCTACGATAGCCCCCCCCAACTTTTCTTTCACGAAATCGCCGGTGTTGAAACCAGTCACCGGCCGCATCTCCTGAAAGACGGTGCCTCTTGCCACCCCGACGTCATCGTTCGATAGTCCTTTGCAAACAAGAACAAGAACATATATATATGAAAAAAATATTACAAGTAGCATCCCTCTTCGTGTCGAGCAGCCATTAAAAGCTCGCTAAAGAAAATCGCTGGTTTTTTGGGGGGGGCTATCGTAGAATGGCACTACAGCAGGGGTGATACAGTAAGGCGGTAGTGTGCCCGAGCAATATGACCACCCAATTGAGGGAAGCCGCCTTATTCATTCCAGGATATGAGTGCAATTCCCCAGTAGCGCCAAGCGATTTCGACCGCCTTATATCGGGATACTGCCTTACTCAGACCGCCTTATTGGGGGACCCCCGCTGTATTGTAGCAGGCCTCCATACATCCCACAACATATATCCCACCACCTCTATGCCACCACATGCCCGCGAGCGGCGTTTCCATGGACCAGGTTTGGCCACGCTATCCATCCAACCGGACAAGTCACGTGGGCGCATTCCACGATAATAGAGGTGCAGCAGTTTTTTTATGAAGCTCCTCACTTTGAGGAGCTCTATGCCTCACCGAAGAACTGATTTTTAGCAAACTGAAAGTGCAATCCGATCAGCAAACCCGTGGCCCATCTATACCTAAAACTCGATTCCGACGACTTCGGGTTAAGGAGCCCCGTCATCCAGGAAGAAAAAACGCCAAAAAATACTACCTCTATCGTAGAACGCGTCCGTGATGCAGCGACAAGCACGCATCGGCGCTCTCTCGGAATAGGATACGGCGTCGTGAACGCACACAAAAGTCGTCGCTCGATCCGTACAGTACACAATAACACGACGCACCGCAGTAGAGAAGGAAAAGGCCACGCACAAAACAAAACAAAACAAAACAAACAAACAAAGGCACGATATATACGCACGTACAGTAGTGGGGCCTATATAAGGCGGTATACGTAGTGCGACGGGATTTTGGCCGCCTTATATCGAGAGGCCGCCCTATTCGTAGAGGCAGTTAGTTGTACTCAGACTTACAGTAAGTTTATCAACCGATTTCAACCGCCCTATATCGGGTGAACGCCTTATTCGAACCACCTTACATAGGCCCCACTACTGTATATACTACTTACTGCACGCGAGACAGCGCGTTGGACAAACCTTTGAGAGCCAAGAGAAAAAAAAACATTGTCTCGGATGTTTTTGCACGAAACGTACACAAGAAAAACAAAACCTTTTAAAAGAAAATAAGTAACTATTAATAGTGTGTAGGACGCCCTCTGTCTGTCCCACGTAAGAACCTGAGCCAAAACGTGGGCTACCCCGATATGTTTGGCGTTTGCGATTTCAAAAGTATGTTGGGTTGGAACCCATAAAAACCCGTTTCGCTTCGAGGGGGACAAGACTGTTGAAGCTATCATAGCGGGCTCCGCCGCCGCTACGCCCGCCAGGAGGGGGGCAAGGGCACCCCCAGAAGATCCTCCAGGGCTTCGTTGTGGGGGGCAAAGAAATGTCGCAGCTCTTCCACTACCGCCGGAGTCACCTGTACCGTATGATACAGTAAAAATTAGCACCGTATGCACAATAGGGGGGGTAATGGTGTTTAATAATTATGAATTAATTAACTAATTAATTAATTAGGGTTATATAGGGTTAGGGTTAGATAAATTAATTATTATTAATATATTTATTAATTATTTTTTATTAATTAATACCAGTATCATCTAATTAATAATAAAATAAAATATTATTATAATTTAGTTAAATAATTAAAGTACGATGTCTTGGTTTGTTTTGGAGGGGGGGGGGGGGGGGGGCTTGCAAATTAGTTACCTTTAGC
>JBBMKB010081287.1:0-25442 GCA_037833945.1 Alaria marginata
CGTTTGACCGTTGACCATGCATCCCTTTCGAAACGGAGTATTGGGTGGATGGTTTGTGTTGGCGCATCGTTGGTGCGACATGTGGACGATACTGTGCGGTAGGAGCCACGCACTGCTCGCAGAAGCACGACGCAGGGATTACTGGGGGGGTGGCGTGCCTGAGAGGCGTTCGAGCGCATAGGGGGATCAGATTTCCAGCACGAGAACGTCAAACGCTCCTTGTTATTAACACCTCACGGCGCTTCGCGCTTGGTGCACGCAATGTCGGCCTGGTCGGTGATAACCCGGCGTGCCCCGTCCCGGCGTTGTAGGGATGCGAGGGATCTATTGTCATACGACTACGGCCATACATGAAATGAGTACACCCCCCCCCCCCCCGTGTCGTCTTCCGCAACAATACCACCCGTCACTGTCGACAAACGCCACCGACATAACAAGCGGCAGGCTAAATTGAAAAGTCGGGCGCCGCTGCCTCCATCGAACATGTTGCCGCCGGGCGTGCGCGAATCCCCTGGGCAACGCATATTTATCGATGCAAATCGACGAGCAATGGCAATGCCGGGCTCTATACAGTACGCGATAAAAAACAATTCACACGCCGGGGGGCCCGGGCGAAGTGAAGACACCTACCTGTGACCACGGCCTTGCCCAGAAGGTTACAAAGAAAAACTGACAAAAAGAAAAACTGACAAAAAAGAAAAACTGACAAAAAGAAAAACTGACAAAAAAGAAAAACTGACAAAAAAGAAAAACTGACAAAAAGAAAAACTGACAAAAAAGCAAAACTGACAAAAAGCAAAACTGACAAAAAGAAAAACTGACAAAAAGAAAAACTGACAAAAAGAAAAACCGACATGCATGCGTGCATGCATGCATGCATGCATGTGGGACACCTTCGCACCCACAGCCACCCCACCTGGTGAGGGAAGGCTCCTCCGCCACGGTGCTGCCTCCCATGGCCTTCCGCCCGGAGTTGCAGCGCAGCATGCGTTGTGCCGAGGAGGAAGCGATAAACGGAGCCAGAACAATGGGAGCCGCCACGGCGATAGCGGCGGCTCGTGCCGCCGAAGCCCGGTCCAAGCTGCTGCTTGCACGGCGGAGCAATAATAACAGCGAAATGTTTTCGTTCATCGCGGATAAACGGTAGGGGGTTGGTGTTCTGTATTATATGTATCCGTCATTCGAACGCTGTATTGACGTGATGATGGGGTGTGGATACGTCGAAAAGCTCGTGGATCAACGTCAAAGCATCAGTTGTTGTATCATACTCTTTATCCTTTTTTATGTTGAAAAAGACCGCGACAGTTATTGCTCGTTGCAGATTACATGTTACGCTCGAGAAGCTAAAACAATGCGGAAAGCGTTGAGAGAGGTATCTGGCAGAATGGACGCAAAAAGCCTATTGAGAACCGACCAAAACGCTCGGCACGCAATCGCCCCGCCCCCCGAAGTAGGGTGGGAACAAACAAACAAACAAACAAAAACTGCTCACTTTCCGCCGGCTTCTCCCGACGAAACGGCCTTGATGTACTCCTCCACGCTCGATCGCCGTCGGCGGCAGCTGCGCGTTCTGCTCCATCTGTTGTTCGCGGTAAAGTCCCCGAACGAGGGAAAAGAGCGCCAACCCGTTAACTACCGGGCGGGTGGGGGGGGGGGGGAACCCCGTCGCTATTTCGGTAGCGGTAGCACTTGATTTTTCTGCGGCTCCCCTCATATGAGGACCTCTCCATCTCTCCCATCCACTAGCTTCGAGAAGAAAATAAAAGGAAAAGCGAACCCCGGTGAAAAATTCAACGACCTATCGTATATGGGTATATAACGCAAAACACAAAGACGTTCCAACGATATCGGGTTAGCTTTCTTCAGACGAGGAGCCAGAATTGTCTTAGGTAAAACTTGCTTCGTACCTGTTATGGTAGTATTACCCTGAGAGCCTAATATTAGCAAAGGCTTAGGATCCAGGATGTGGCATATGGATGTGGGATAAAAGGGTTTCACTTTCCTTGGAAGGCGTGTGCGTATAGGAAAAAAGGGGATGGTGAAATTGCCCCTCAAGAAGGGGGGTAGATTCCTTGAGGTTGGTTTTCGATAGGCACGCAAAGAAGGGGTAGAGATTTCTCGAGGCTGGATTTTAGGGGGCTTGTTGTTGGTGCACCAACGTTCTGGTTGTCGTATATACATTCACGTTATATTTTTGTTATTTCCTGTTTTTTCGTCATTTTTTGTGATTTGACGCTCACGCCACGCCCTGTAGAACGGCAGTTGCAACAACAACGAACAGCAGTAAGTACTGGTGCTGCCAAACACGACAGAAAGCCATACAGCGGTAGTGGCCCCTCTATAGCACCGGTATGTGGCAGCCGAAAATACCGGCACTATGCCGGCAGCCGGCACTACTCCCTCCGCATACTGCCTCTCCTGGTTGTTCCCAGTCTGTGCCAAGAGATTTTCACAGGCGCTATAGCGGGCAACCGGCACTTCAATACTCAACCGGCACCGTAGAGGGACCATTACTGCACCTGTAAAGGTTGCTCCGACCCGCCTCCTGTCTCGTGATCCGCTTCAGAAGAAACGGCCAGTCGCCGTGAAGGGCACTGACCAAACAAAATCGATCCAACGCGCACTGAAAAAGACACAAAAAAGGGCATCAGTAAAAGAAAGAAGAAGTTGTTAGGGCGCAAAGAGCGCAATTGTTATTAGTACCGGAGGGTGCACGGACTGAAAGACGAAAACATATATCAGTACGATGGACAAGTGTTTATGGCGCAAAGAGCGTGGAAAATTATCACCGGGGGGTGTACGGAGGGGGGCGCGTGAGGCCGCCGTGCGCACTGACCCTCGGGAAAAATGAGCTACGTAGGGTGGTAGGGACCGTCTACGGTCAGATTCCCAAGCCGACTCGAGACTTTTATAGACAAGGTATTTCGTATCGCGCCGCCGGTTCTGGGGTCTCCTGTGATCGTCCGCGCATGTGCAAAGTGGTGGTATGGGTGCTTTTCTCTCGGACAGTACCTCTTTTGTGACGCGTGAAACGACAGGGGTACAAGTACCTCTTTTTGGCTAAAGTACCTCTGACTGACAGACGGGTGGGTCTCCCTAGAATAACCGATCAACCATCCAACATCGTTGGAATGCCATCCGTGCTTTTCGTTATTAATACGAAGTACCAATCGATACATACCTACAGTAGGCCATAGGATTGCTCACCGAATGGTACTTCGATTTTCTCGAAGTCGGTATAGGGGTCCTCAAGTAAGGAGCTTCAGAAAAAATATTGTGCACACCTACGTACGTACGTCGTAATAATAATAAAAACGTTTTTGGTTTAAAAAACAAATGAAACTGCCATTTTTTCAAATTATTTGCCGGAAGAACCAGTGAACAGCTTCCTCCTGAGGCAAAAGAAAGAGGTTTGGCACAAAATTACGCATGACCGACAGCATCCTTACAGCAACCCGATTTTAGGAACTACCAGATCTCTCTCTCTATCTCTCTCTCTCTCTCTCTCTGTTTACCTGCAAAGGGTGTGCCTCAGGGTCCGCCCTCGACCACCCTCCGTCCTCATAGTCCTCGGACGCCCTCCCCGTCGTCGAGGTACCCCTCCTGTCTTCCCGTTTTCCTTCGGGAACTGAGCTGAAAGCACCCCCTCCCTGCGGCCGGGGGCTATCGTTGTCGCAGTCGATGCCCCCCCCGCCACCATCCTCCCAATGGTTGTTGCCTGCTGCGCCTCGCCCTCGCCCTCGCCCTCGCCGAGAAAAGGGTAATAAGGGACGCCGGTCGTTATGATGATGCTTGGTGAGCTTGATCTTGATCGCCTCTTCGTGGTCCTCTCCGCTGTCGAGGAAATTGTCATCGACGTATCCGTCGACTAGGTCGTCAAAACCACCACCAATCGCCCCCCCGGTACCGTCGCCTCCTACATCGTCAAAACCGCCACCAATCGTCCCCCCGTCGGCATCGTCATCGCCTCCGCTATCACCCTCTATGGTGTTGTCGTAGTCGTCGTTGTCGTCGTTGTCGTCGTTGTCGTCTCCTTCTTCTTCCCAAGGCTCTGGCGGTACCTCCAGGTTCTCGCCCCAGGAAACCGACTGCAAAAGAAGAAGAAAAAAACATACGAGCACCGCAAAAAAAATAGCATTAACCCACCCACGTGTTTGCACAACGACGATAAGCTAAGTTGCCACGACCAGCCCGCACGACAGCGATACCCCCCCCCCAAAAGACACAGCAACGTGACAAGCGTCATTATATCCCGATTGCTGATTTAACCCCCTTGGAACCGCGCCTATAATATTGGGGACAAACGGCTTGGAAGTAGTGTGGGAACATTTTGTTTTTGCAGTGGTAAACAGGATTTAACAGGCTTTTTAGCGAAAAGAGGAGGAGGAGGAGGAGGAGGAGGAGGAGGAGGAGCCAGCAGTTTTAGCGGCGTGACGCCGCGAACCAGTTTTGATGTTTTGCAAGTTGCACGCGAAGACAATGCTGTCTAACTCGTCGTAACGTGCCTCCCAATGCTCTGGCGGTACCTCCAGGTTCTCGCGAGTACCCGAAAAGACATACACACCCCGAAGCACGCGCGATCGAAGTACATACTGTATAAACACACAGCTAGCTTGCAAAGATGAGTTTGGACGAAATCCTCGATCTCAAAAGCTGAAGCGTATTTCTATTTCTTTTTGTAAAACAAAAACAAAAGATTACCTTAACCCCTTTAGCCCATGCACCCACTTTTTGGGGACAAACGACTTGGAATTAGCGTGGGATCATTTTTTGCAGGAGTGCAAGGGCTAACAGGCTTTTCAGCGAAGAAGAAGAAGAAGAAGAAGAAGAAGGAGGCAGCGTTTTTGGCGGCGGTCATGAGAACCAATCCTGATTGTTGCTACCCGCACGAGAGGAGCTCGTCGTAACGTTACGCGCACGTCCGTCTTGCGCAAGAGCGTGGGTGGCGACTGCGCCTACTTACAACCTATTGACTGCGAAATTTTAAGTGCAGCCCACGCGCTATTATTAGCGTTTTAGTGTGCTATGGGTGAAACGGGGTGCCCAATAGATTACACCACCATTTTGATTGGTCAACACCTCTACCCTGATCCCACCCGGACCAGATCCCTTTTGGCACCCTACTATCTCTTAGTGGTTCAGAAATATATTCGGGGTTTGGGGTTAGGGTTAGGGTTAGGGTTAGGGTTAGCTCTAACCGTGATATCGCTTGGACTGCAGTTAAGTGTTGCAGTCCATGGACTGTAAATAGTTGGGTCCGTGGGTGGCTGTATCTAGACACTGGCTACGGGGGCTTTGCACGTTTGCGGCTTTGGTAGGCGTGAACGACAGGCGGGTTCGATAATCTTCGCCAGAGACCGTGACGTATTCTGATAGTCTTCGACGGACACGCGGGACAAGACGCTGTTCAATACTCTCTCATGACAAGCTTGTCGTGTAACACGCCGAGAACTTAAGAACTGCGTTACGTAAGTAGTATTATAGTAGTAGTAGTTGTAGGTCTTCAGGATGGTCTTCCTGTCTTAATATTAACCTTGGTCTCGGCTGATCGGCATGCCACCGCTCATGCCACTGCTCTCGCAAGAACCGCGACTGCGGCACTACATACGTACAGTAAATCCCTTGCTTAGTACGAACGTATATACTGTTCGTAGCAGGTACGGTTTTCCCTCTGCGGGCAAAAGCATAACACCGCGGTCCTGTTGTCCTCGTGGGCCACGTGTGTGGAGGGAAACAAACGAACAAGGACGGCGCATAATCCAGCCACACCACAAGACCCCGACTAATCATGCATGCGTCGTCGAAGGTGCGAGAGCGTGAGCTCAACAATCCATACAAATTGACAAGAAGTGAGAGTGTTGAACCCTCTGCGCCATAAAAACGAAGGTACACGTCCCGGGGGGGGGGGAGAAAGGACGACACCTATACAGTTACCACGGTTTGCCTAGAAGATGGAAATCAAAAGCGACGACCACTGAAACTGAACGCGGTACACCGCCACCCCTCACCTTCTTGTGCCCGGTGCCACTTTTTCTCACGTCGTTTACCTTGACCTTCTCCGCACGGCTTCCCGATAGCGGTCGGCTCGCCGCCGCGCGAAGTGAAGGCTTTGTTGGGATCATATTAGAACCCCAACCGCACCTCTTCAACTCTCCGCCGCCGCCCCCACTACCATCACCACCACCGAGTCGCTGTCCCTGACCCTCGGGGGGGTAAGGGGAGGGCACAACCTCTGAGTCATTGCCGCCCCCTACTGAGTGCCTGCTGATGGTACCGCCGGCCTTTGCTGAGATATTGGCGCTGCCGCGGGCGGCCGAGTAGGACGGAGCAGCGGGCTCTCGTACCGGTTTCTTGTCGATGGCGGCGACATCACCGCTATTCGCGCCGCACCACGGCACGTGGACCCAGTCTTCGTCTTCCTCCTCCTCCTCCTCCTCCCCCTTAAACCCAGCCGCAGGGAGGTTATCGTAGCTGACCGTCCGCTCGAGTTCGTCGAAGCCCTGCAGGTCACGTGAGTCGGCGGATGATGAACAGCTCCTATTCCCATCGCCACCGTCACCGCCACCGCCACCACCACCGCCACCGTCGCCGCCGCCGCCACCACCACCACCACCACCACCGCCACCGCCACCGCCACCGCTACCACTACCGCTAACGCAACCACCACCGCCATCACCACCACCACCGTCTCCCACTGTTGCTGCCGCTGTCGTTGCCGCTACCGCTGATGGTGTCTGCTGGTAGAATTGCGGCCTCTTTCCGCGGGCTGGTGGGGCACTGCTCGGGCGCACCGGTGTTTTCTGACGCCGCAGGCGGTCTCGACGACCCAAGGGTCCTACTTCTGTCGTGATGACACCTCCTTCCATCACCTCACGGAGTTTCCTCCCGACATCCTATTATTATAGTGGGCGCGTTCCAACGGGTTTGCGTGCCCAGATTCGTTAAGGTGGGCGGGCGGAAAAAAAATGGTGTATCGGCGATGTTCATACAGTTGTTTTTCGTGGTCGGGGAGGGAGGGAAGGAGGGAGGGAGGGAGGGAAGGAGGGAGTGAGGGGGGGCGTACTCATTTGTTGCTTGCCTTAGTTATTTGACCATTGACTACGCATCCCTTTCGAGACGGAGCACCGTTCCTACTCCTAATAGAGACACCTCAAAAATTTTGGGCGCTCAGTACGTTTCTTCCATATATTACATTCAAACTTTTTTGCATATCTTATCTCCTTCCTGTTTGGCCGTCTGTGGCCACCACCGTATGTTCTAAGATAGCGATAGTTTTCTCGCTACTATCTTATGTACCAAACTTCGAGGAAGCGGGCCGCGGCAGTCATGACAAATAATAATAGTAGCTCTTTGCTCGCCCACCAGGATCGGTCGCTATACACCAGTATGTACGTAAATTTAAGGATTGTTGGGGGTATCAATATGAGTAACAAACGGCCCTATTAAATTTACATCCAGAGTGGAATACAAATGTGTGTGATTTTTTCCGTGTGAGACAACAAAAAAAGCAGACGCTTATAATCCATTTTACAGTTTGTTATATCATGTCAGACCATAGTTCTCAACTCAAAATCTTGATCGAGTGCATCGGCACGAATCGGTGTGCTATGATACAAGACGAACCAAACCACCTAGATATCGTCCGGCAACTCACGTCGTGGCTGCCGCTGTGGACAGCTCGATATCCCCCGTCCCGTCTCTGGACCTGGCATGCGGAGTTCATATAATTCGGTTAGGCACGAGCGACAAAAGGCATCCGTTGTCAGATATTACGTTTTTAATAAATTCTCTACATGTGTTCAATAAAACTCATTGGCTAAAATTGCACCGCTTTTGGCTCAGGTTGCACCGCATTTTGGTTGGTCAACGTTTCTGAGTTCGATTCTTGGCGGAAGGGAACTCGATCGATGGTCGGATTTGGTTGCTAGTTTTGTACACGTTGTGGGCATCTTTCTGAGCACTGCCGCCCTCATCGATCAGAGAAAGAACCACGCGGAAAGCGCCTAACTAACTAAAAACAGCGCGCGCTGGCGTAATTCGACGTACTGTAGTTAAGCCACCGACGTATATTATAATATAAGTGCCTAGACCGAATACGCGACATAGCACATACAGGAATTGGTGTGGATCAGCGGAGGGGGAGGAAGACCATACACGTAGCGACCTTGGGCCAAGGTATGACACTGAATCCTTGTTTTTATTTTTCCTCCGAGAGGTATGGTCACCACTCCAGTTATATTGGAGGCCTGTCCTGTGCCCACGGGGAAGATTGTGGGCGAATATGAAGTTAATGTGAGAACAACAACAACTGGACTTAAAAAAAAGCGGTGGCAACAAAACAGAATCAGCTGCCCCGGTCCGCGTGCGTGCGCCTGCGTGTGCCGATCCAACGTTGTGTCCAACGCAGGGGTCTGGCGCGAGGGAGGGGGGCGGCGGTGGCGATGAACATGGACAAGAGAGAGAAGACCGACTTGCCTGAGGGCCGGTGCTGGCAGACCACTTTCGAGGGGATGCTGATGATGATGGTGTCACCTCCTCCGTTAGCTCCGCCTGCTGCCCCGACATTTGCCGTCGATGTCGCTTTTCCGCGTTCTTTTTGCAGGTGTTTCGCAACTGCACCACACGCGGAAACAAAACAAAAATGAGCGCGGGGTGCAAGCGAACCGCGATGGTTGGTCAGGGACAGGGGGGTCAAACACCATCGAAAGCGTGTCGAACTTAAACCCTTTCAGGACTGCACACACGTGACCCTACCCCTAACCCTAACCCTAACCCTAACCCTAACCCTAACACGCCTCCGCATTATTTTAGCACGCCGTTTCGCAACTTTATCGCACCTGGTTAAAATCAAAAGCACGCGTGGACGCATGGCAGCGAACCACACCGTTTTTGATCAGCCGGGGGTAAAAGGATCAAGCGCCATTATTTAAACCCTTTTAGCACTGCGCACATGTTATTGGAGAAAAAAACACTAGGAAAGAGTGTAGGATATTTGTTTGCGGTGGTTAAAGGGGGTCCGAAACAAGACTCTGACTGACTTTGGCCAAGGTCGGCAAAAAGAGGACGAAGAGGGGGGCAATCGTTTTAGCAACCCGTAAAGTCTCTCCCTCGACCTCTTAGTTTGTCCACGGTACATAGCAGGGATACTGGGCCGGACCAAACATGTTCTGGTGCCTAGATTTAGCTCTACGATCTTCGCTTTTCACCGCGACCTTTCGGGTTGGGCCCTTTTCACTCTCCCGAAAACACGCACCGACTAGCATGCCACTCTGGACACAAACATAGGGACCGGTATAAATAGTACTACCAAACTGTCCTTGTATTTACTTCCAGAGACGTATACATGAAAACGTCACCGCACTTGTCAAACTATATCAGCGAATACCGGCTCGGTGACAGGCGGACCAGCCAGCTCTTTGAGTGTGTTGCAGGAGGCTACAGCACACCATCTCAAAAGAAAAAACACATAGTTAGGTGGTGTCGCCAAACCGGCTGGTTCCCTTGCCTTTCTTTCCTCGGCCGTGATCGCGTTGAGACAGTTTTTCCTGAGCGTTTGATGCCGCATGAGCATAAGCGTCCACTCACTAGCCTGCGTCGTCTCCATCCTGCTAATCTCTCGCTGGTGCTGACAGGCCAGCTGGAACGCCGCACGATAAAGCGGACGGCATGACACAACTCAGCCAGAGGCACGACGCGGAACAGCACTACGTGGTGGTTCTCGTTGGTGGATGGTGACCGCCGTGCCGTTACCTCCTGGCTGTTCCACAATCCAGATTATTCATGTTGAAATCGTAAAAAAAATAGTTGCATCTTCTACTACTACGGCAAATTTCGGAAGTAACCTGGCACCACCGTTGCCACCGCCGTTAAACCGTCCATACCAAACCCACCCTCGAGCGTTTCGCGCGTTTGGTAGAGCAGAACGCTGAGTGCGTATTTAGCGACCTTGCTGCCCCGAGCCTCCCGTGAAGAAACACATCAAATCGATCCTGGTGAGAACAACAATCTCAAACAGCAGCAAGTTTTGGCAGGCGAAATATGAAATATCATCTCTTCTGTCCAAAATCCAACGTAACGAGGCAAGCGAAACATCGTTTTTTTCTGTCCAAGCCAACGTTTACCACGTGTTGGCAAAACATCGTTTCTTCTGCCAAACCAACACAACAAAATATTCCTTTTTTTTTCTGTCCAAACCTACGCGACACGTCAGGCGAAACACCGTTTCTTCTGTTGAAAAGAAACGTGACACGCCTTAGCGAAACATCGTGTTTCCTGTCCATACCAACGGGACACGTCTCTCGGGGCAAAAGCGATACTCTTGCCTGATCTAAGGCCGAGCTGCTCCCTCCCCACGCGCTGGCCGTGAGGTTAGCGGCGACCTCCTCTCGCCATTCGTCGAGGTGTTCCGCGTCGAGCTCGGCCGCTTTCTCTTCCCACGCCTGTCCACAGTCATGCAAAGTTTGCGACCAAATTACTAGCAAACATACTTCCAACAATCCAGGGTCGATAAAATTGCTGATTTGTGGACAAAGGTGGCTTTAAAAAAAGAAGAAGCATAGTTAAAGGGCTGAAGAGAACGCACTCGAAGGACTGAAGAGTACCGCGAATAAAATGATGCTGTTTCCCTGATGTAGTTTTCATTTTGTCGCGAGGTTGTAAGGAAACGCTCTCCGCGTGCGCGCCGAAGTACGCCTTGAAATATAGTAAAGCAGGAAGTGTGGGTGAGACAACTAACTCAACACCAGGCCAGGGGTCCATAGTAGGAAGCCCAGAACACAACAAAGTATGGGTGGGACCCCAGCCGGGGCAGGAGGCCTCACCCAATCCAAATACTTACATAAAATTATCGGCGGCAGAGCTAAAGAATACTACAGGATGTTTTCCCGACGGTGAGATGATTTTTGGCTTCGGCTATCGCCAGCCGCCACTGCTAAGGAGGTGTCCCAGTGGGGACGCAGGGTGTCGGTGCAGGGTAGGTCGCCTTCCTCTATGTCCATGGTATCTCATTGATTCTCCATTTGCTCGCAGCTCAAACATAACACAGGAAGGACAAGGTAGAACATCGTACTATATGGAACTGCGAGAGTGGGCGATGCTCCTGCCCGGAACATCACTATACTCCCCGACCAACTATGAGAGCCTTGGCATGGCATGTTCTACAATTCATGAGATAACTGACCTCGTGTCACGTCTTATCTATAGCTTACTCATCTGCGTAGAGCACTCCACAACGCCACCCCGACCCAGAACCCTAACCCTACCCCTAACCCTAACCAGAGGCCTGCTTGATTGGTGTGCTGTGGGTTCGTCGTGCTCGGAAAGACGCTAACCGCTGCTCTTGCACGTCTAAGGAACTTCGCCTGACCGGGCGTATCTACAAGAGCTGGCTCACCACGGACTCGTCTAACCGCCCCCCGTGGCGGAGGCGTTTCGCATTTTTTCTCAAGTGGATGACTTGTTTCTTGGGCCGTCGAGTGTTGCAGGTTGCCGTCTTGTTGTGGTGACACAAGTACCTCTTCGAGCAAGAACATCTCTGTAAAAATAAGAAAAAAGACAAAAAAGACGAAAAACGAAAACAAAAAAGGGGGCGTCGGGGGAGGGCGGCAGAGACACACGTTGGCGCCATACTTTTGCAGTGTTTACAACAAACAAAAAACAAGCGCTTACCGCCCTGTTGCACCCCTTTGGGGACTTGAAGGGGGGGAAACAAATGTCCAAAAAAAGTGACGATCACAGCAGCAGCAGCAGCAGCAGCATCGGCCACAGGATACGAAACGACCCGAGCTGCTGGGGTGGGGGGGGGGGTGTCCGAAGTGAAGCGCGACGGAAGGAAGTATCCGACGCCTGTGCAGCATGACGATAGCTGTACTGCTGCAAGCTCTTCCCTATTACGGAGGAATATACCGGAGGAATATAACCTATTAATCAGGACCAAACGTGGCTAGTAAAAACAGTGCAATATATTGGTTTTTGTGTGTATCGTGGATCCTGACTAATAGGTTATGTTACCCCGTAATAGTCAGTTGACGAGACCGCACTTATGGGTTTGTAGCATTTAGCTTTTAGGTCACTACAGCTGGGTTCCAAGAGGGTTTGTAAGGTTAGGGCGCTCACACATTATTCCAGCGGCTTTTTCCACCCCCAAAAAGCGGAGGAGCCCGAACAACTTGGATTGCGGTGTTGTTCTATTACGGGGGACCATAGTATATAGGGCCAAATGTTGTTAGTAAAAATAGGTCAATATATACTTCGAGTAGGTTTTTGTCTGTACCGTAGGTGCTGTTTACTATGGTCCCCCGTAATAGCTATAGACTACAGTAAAAGAGCAGTGACAAAAACCTGGGGTCACCGGGCCGCTTTGCAAACACCCGCTTCGCTTGCTTCGCTTTTGCATCGGTTTTTGCATTCGCTTTTTGCATTCGCTTTTTGCATCGTTTTTTGCATCGCTTTTTGCATTCGCTTTTCGCATTCGATTTTTGCATCGCTTTTTGCATTCGCTTTTTTCATCGTTTTTGCATCGCTTTTTGCATCGCTTTTTGCATTCGTTTTTTGCATCGCTTTTTGCATTCGCTTTTTGCATCGCTTTTTGCATCGCTCTTAGCATCGCTTTTTGCATTCGCTATTTGCATCGCGTTTGCATCGTTTTTTGCATCGCTTTTTACATCGCTTTTGCATCGTTTTTTGCATCGTTTTTTGCATCGCTTTTTGCATCGCTTTTTGCATTGCTTTGCATCGCAGGTGGTTTTACAGCACTACCCACTAGAAGACCACCCAGTCACCTTCGATGAACTCGAAATGACACAGTTTGCTGGTTATATTGCACTGCTCACTAGACCACTCGCTCACAGTGAGTAGTGCTGTAAAACCACATGGATATGTAAAAATTCGCGGCCGAAGTAATACGCAGCTTGCATGAATATCGCCCACTCAAAGGATCGAACTCACAGCTGATGTACTTCAAGTATTATCATAAACAAACAAATAAACAAAAGCAATCGCGCATACCTTGCTCTTGCCGATCGCTCGCTTGACGGCGTCGTCCACAAGCTGTGCGAACTGCTTCTCCTGTTTCCCTAAAACGGCGTTCTGTTCGTCGGAGAAGACGCGGTTAAGCACCCACACGGAGTCAGAGTTAGAGCACACCACCACTGGAAGCAGGGCAAGAGGGAGGGGGTCCACCCGACGAGCAGTCTGATCTAAGCGAAGTGGAAAAAAGGGAACAAGAGCGGAGCGGGGGGGGGCTCCACCACCGCTTCCAGGCGTTCTGGTGCCCTTCGGTCTGTTGGACGAGCACGCTGAAGAGAGCGGCAACGACACGGCGTGCCACGCGTTGCAACATGCTCCGGCGAGCTGCACGGCCTGACTATTACTTTGCGCTCCTATCATACAGCAGTGGGGGCGGTCTCCCTGTAGTGCCGGTATGAACCAGCCAACAATAATACCGGCAGTATACCGGACACCGGCACTATTGGGGATAGTACCGACAGTGGTACTAGTATAGCGGTTTCAAGTTGTGCCAAGCGATTTTACCGGCAATATACCGGCAATAGGCACTATTTAACCGGCACTATAGCGGGACCCCCACGGTATCTTATGAGAGACAAGCAGCTCAGGAGCGCCGCGAGCAATCGACTCGATCGTGCTTTGAAGTGCGTGCCGTCGACCAATAATGTTTCTGAGCGGAGCAGAAGTCATGTGTTTCCTGTGGGAGGCTCCAAAGGCTACGAGTATAGGCCGACGTTAAGATCCCGCTCGGTTCCAGGCTTGATGTATATACTAACTGTGTGTTTGATCTCGGTGACGGGATGCCAAATGCTAGAGTATGTGGTACACTCCTGAACTGCTAGAAATGTAGTCTACGCCGGTAGGTGCTGGTACTGTATTTATAGAATACATTATAATAATAGGAGACCTGCTGAATATAATAATCCACACACCTCTACAGTAATCGTTCATCAAAAGCAGCAACCTGAAACGCAGCAGCCCCTATAAAAGGAGATATACCTAGTACCAGAGTACCAGGTATCTCATAGCAGCAGCAGCACCACCACCACCATCAGCAGCTGTTCACACAAGCCGATATTGATGCGACGGAGGCTCTCAGCAAGAATCGTCAGCACTCTAACCCTTTTCACCACATGCAAAAATGATTCAACGTGTATACATTCCAAGTAGTGTTGTCCCCAAAAGCGCTGCTTGCACTTCTAAACCGGTTAACGAAAAGACTCGGTCCCCCTTCCCCCCTCACTCCTTACCCTCTCTTTCTGAAAAACGTCCGTAGTTTTCTTTTCGTTGTCCTTAAGCTCCCCCTCAAGGTTGGCAACCTTTTTCCGGTGCTGGACGGCTAAGGTCGCTAAAGCCGCCTCCAGAACTCTCGAGTCCTCCTTCTCGCGCTCTTTCTGTTTTGGCAAGGCGTCATCCCATTCAGAGAAAAAAACGGCACAAACGGTGATATTCAGGGCAAAAAGGGCAGAAAAAGAGAAAAAGTGGCAGAAACGGCGGTGATGATCAAATTAAAAAAAGGCAGAAACGGTGATATTCAGATAAAAAATGGCAGAAAAAGATGAAAGTGGCAGAAACGGTGATATCCAGGGAAAAAACGGCAGGAAAACTTTTTTTTTTAAAGTGGCAGAAACAGTGATGATCAAATAAAAAAATGGCAGAAACGGTGACATTCAGATGAAAAAATGGCAGGACCGGTGATATCGAGAGCAAAAATGGCCGAAACGGTGAATGGACTGGTCAACCCGGTACGGCACAGCTACTATTATAGATGATAGATACACCCGAGAATGCGGGGGTTCCCAGATCAGATCATCTGGGGGGAAAATCGAGATCATATGATATATATATATATATATATGCAAAACAAACATCTTCTCTGACCATGACCAAGGCCACAGCCTTGCATGCCAAGAGCTTATTGGGTTTGCGGGTGGATCTGAACATGTTTAGTGCGAGGACGCGTTACTGGAGGGCGGGTAACACTCATGAGGGTGCCGGGTAGTATCAGAGTAGAGCTTACCACTTATTCGATGCAATGGTTGAAGCACACTGCCGTGCACGAGGCGAAGGGGGATAACCCTACCTTGGTTGACTGGGTTTTGATTGGGTTAGGGTTAGGGTTAGGGTGAGGGTTAGGGTTAGATATGATTCGAAGGGTATGTCAACCATTGTCTCGAATTCGCGGTAAGGCACACCCTCGGTAGTACACAGTCGCCTTGTGCCTAGTGGCAGCTTTGGCCAATCCAAACAGCCTGAAAGACACCCACAGTAGTACGCATTAACACATTTCGGTGCCGCAAAAAAAGTGCCGTCAACGGACATTACCAAACTCCGGAATAGCTGTTCATACAAATCGCCAGCCAGAATATCTGCTCGGATCTCCTCGAGGAGCCAACAGACACCGCCAAACCCCAGAATAGATGTTAGTACTCTCACCCGAAGATCTGCTCGTATCTTCTCGATTTGGTCGTCGATCTCCATGGCCTGGTCGGGGAAGCCGAGCCTTGCGATAACCAGCCTCTCCTTCTGCATTTTTCTGAGCTTGGACATAATCCCCATGTTTTCCGCTTCCATTTCCCGGCAAACGGAACTGCCGACAGCGCTGTAGCTATACTTGCGCCTGACCTGGTCCGGCAATAATTGGAGTTTTTGTTTTCCATCCCAAGAGGAACGTGTACGGATTGGTATTCGGAATACATAAAATGAGACGTTCGTTATCCGACAATGTGTGCAGGCATAAATTGAGCTTCATTCAATGTCGATAACTTCAAAACATTCCCAGAAAAGTAGACGAACACATACGTATCATTATTATTTTGTTTGCCGTGTGAAGGTGTTGCCTACTGGACCAACGGGGTAAAAGATCGATCGATTACCCAGCCCAGGGTAAAGCCTTATAACACTCTCCCCCCCTCTGAACGGCGGGGTCTTTGGGACGTAGGCGGTATACCGTATACGGCCATACGTGGACCTACCCGCTGCGTTTCGATACCTGGGGCACCAGGGAGACGTGCTTTTTATTTAAGGGACGCACACGCAAGCGTTTCTATAAAATAAACGTTCGAGATGAGCAGATTCGAACCCGTGACCTCGACGACGTAAAATGTGGAGGTGTTACCTACTGCACCAACGGGGTAAAAGATCGATCGATTACCCAGCCCAGGGTAAGCCTTATAACAGCCGTCCGAAAATGTGCAGAATGAGTCTAAAAAACGACGAAAGAAACAGAAAAACGAAGAACCACTGCTGACTGTACTACTACGATAAAAGCGTAAATTTGCTGTTGTTGTGCTAAAACGATCCAACATGCATCCCAAAACTGTGATGGTTTTGTCCCCACAACATACGGGTGCAGTTGGAAAGGGGTTTTCGTTTTTTTGAAGCCTTTCCCCACTGCAAAATTGATCCTACTCTTGGTTCTAAGTAGTGCGTACGCAAAAACCTAGGTGAAAATTGGAAATGGGTTAAGAAGCTCTTATTTTGGCCCAGGCTGGCTCTGATAAAATATCAGATAAAATGTCAGCTGCAAAGTATGATGTGACGCAGGGTCTATTTTTGCACTATTATTATGATGTGTACCATCCTCCAATGTGCAGCATAAGCTTCAACCTCCCTCACGCATAAACATTCCCAGAAAGAAGAGAAAAAAGTAAAAACCAAGGGGAGCTCATAAAAAAGGAAACCCTGTGCACGAACTCTACTTTCTTATTAATAGTATCGCTCGAATCCACCCTGCTGCCCTTGTCTCACTTCCCTTCTCACTGCATGCTCATCTACCTTCTACTCCAAAACCCTAAGCCGCGTAACTGCACTAGTAATATCAACCCTTCTGGGGCTTCAGAAGGAAAAATTGACGAAATAAATTGACGATTCAAGGATCGGTGACACGAAGCAGCCCGGGACGCCGGGTAGAATGCGTGTTCAAAGCGCAACGGTAGGAGCTATACGACACACGCACCGCATTCTGGTACTCGTACTGCTGAAGCCTCTTCCTAGACAGGTAATACTGTCGCAAAGCTCTCGTTCTTAGTCGATATAAACGGGCCTCAAAAGGGTTAATAATGTAGCTTCAGGCGTCAAAAATGGATTCCTTACGTTTTGTGCATAAAGGTCGAGACCATTTTTCCTACCTTCCAGTTCCGCAACTACCGTCGCGTACTGTTTGCCCATTGCCCACTACCAGGTACTGGTACGTATTAACATTTCCAATATGAATATTAAAAGTGGACAAGAGTGACGCGCGATCGACGGCGCGAACGGTCGAGCGACGGCGCGAGCGACGATGGCGGTCCAAGGCCGACGACTATTCATACTCGTACCGAACTGCTGTGGAGGGTTCAACTAAGGGGTCGCCATACCGGGTTAATCACTCCCATTCCTCCCATGGACGAGCACATATCTAAAACATGTATGTTTCTCTAGCATCTGGAAGCACGCTAAAGCGGACGCCGGACACTTGTGCTACCAAATCGATCACCCGCCCCCACCTGCATTCCCACAACTACTATTCAATATTGTGGCACGGAGAATGCGCCGCATCGCCACCATTGAAATACGAAGTTGAGCGAAGCACAAACAACCACGGAATGTGACGTACTATAGATGTTACCTGGTATACCTTTTTCTTAATTATATTATATGATGATACAATGCATGCCTGCTGCCAAGACTAGTTTGACGTACGTAAGCTCTAACAGCTACATGTATATATTATACGAGGTTCTTAATATGTTACATTACCTGGTGCCGGGTATCTGGCAGTTCATCTACTATTTAATACCAGTACCTGTCTGATGCGGTATTCGTTGTTAATATGTAGAAGGAAACACCCGTTGGTCTACTCGTTAAATCTACTATTTAATACCTGTCTGATGCGGTTGTTGTTAATATGTAGAAGGAAACACCCGTTGGTCTACCCGTTTTTCGTCAGCTACATTGTTGTTGTTGCTGCTACTGTTGTTGTTGTCGTTGTTGTTGTTGTTGTTCTCACATTTACTTATCATCGCCACAATAATAAGCATGTCCGTGGTCACAGGACAGGCTCCAGTCACTCTGGAGTGGAAGAATACCCCCACAGGAAACAATAAATCTAAACAAAAGTGGCACGTACATGTATCATATACTCGTAGCTCAAGCAAATCGTGCATCAGCCAAAAAAAAAAAAAACAGAAACACTGAACGCCCCTGCAGACAGATAACCAGCCGTAGTAGGTAAGAGATATTCGTCGGACTTCAAATTGCATAATATCGAGATCATATCGAGGTAGTTTCCAGTATTACGGGGGACCATAGTAAATAGGACCTACGGTACACACAAAACCCTACCTATATATTTAAAAATTTTGACCAAAAATAGTTGGCCCTATTTACTATGGTCCCCCGTATTACGAGTACCAGTAGTAGCTTATTGTTCTCACGGTTGATGCTACGATCTACCTGGTATGATATAAAATACGTATGCGCGTAAAGAATATCAGCACTACAGTAGTACTGCCATACACAGCAGAGTACCGGTAAACCGTAAGAGGCTTGACGCTCCACACCCCGCACCTGCTTGGAGGACTGGAGCACGGTGTCACGGAACACTTTTCTAAGGAGGCACCTCGTGAGATCGCTAGCAATCGAGTGCTCATGATGGCTCTCCTGGTCCCTTCGATACACCTCCAACGCATTCTGCGGTTACATGTTCATGATTATGATTATGATATGGGCAGGGGGGGCAAGGAGTAGGGGGGGGGTACTCAGTAGTTGTTGGTTGCCTTGGTCATTTGACCACTGACCGCGCACCCCTTTCGAGACTGTTCCTACTCCTCCTAATAATGGAGACAACTCCAACATTTGGGCGATTTGTGCACGAAAAAATGATCGATAAAGATATGCAAGATATGGGAAAGATATTGGAGAACGAAGCAACAACTGCTGCCCAACACTAAAACCAACATACGCCACACGCCGGCATTTCATTGTTGTACCGCAAAAAAGTCGTACTTGTACACAACACATTAGCAGCGAGCAGTATACATAGCACGCAAGTCATTTTTAAAGTGCTACCGCAGATCCGGAAATGTGAAATACCCAGAAATACCAGGTCACAGCAGCTCTGTCAAGTTGCTGCAAATTGTCGACGACGGTCTTCGTTCGTGGGGGGGCAAACACTAGAGGTGGGGAGAGCACGACGGAGAAGGAAGTTTTGTGCCGAATATTGTTCGGGCATGTCCGTTCCTACTAATAGGATGCCTTGGGATGCAATGATATTATTCGATGCACGATAACCGCGGGTTCAGTCAAGCACGTACGTTTCTCCGATCACAAAATACTTGCACAAAAAAAGCAGTCTTGAAGAGCTTATACTAAAACCTGCCTCAAAACAGCTAAGCTGTTGTCGTGACCAACACAAGAAACAACCCACGTGTACGTACCTTGTACTGGCGTACGGTTTACGTTTCTAGTCTTCTTGTATGTACATGCACAGCTCCAGGAAACGATGTATAACTGCTCAGCTGTTGTCGTGACCATTACATTGTATAGAAGAAACCCCCGTTACAGGACCCAAACCGCTGCCCAACTATGACAGCGTTTGCACATTATTGTCTTTCACCTCAACGAGCTCCTCCCCCGCGATCCCTTGGGCAGACGCACCCAGGTTTCCAGGCATCCCATTTTCGTCTCTGTCTTTCAAAAACCTCAGCGCCATGAAAAAATGAAAGAAGTCTTCTTGCTTGATTGAACTCGCGTTCTCGAAAACAGAATATCCAAGAGCTCAAAAGATAGCAGCCGCAGCCCGGCTCGCCATGAACGAATGCCGGTCCAACTCGTTGTTTGTGAGCGTAGACTCTCCCCTACAAAGAGCACGTCTCTCTCTTGAAGCCCCTCTCCACCCTAGCTAACGATGCGCTGCTTACTCTGTCGAGCTTGCTGTAGTTCAGCAGCAGCAGCAGCAGGAGTAGCAGCAGGAGTATAATAGCACTGCTGCGCACCGCTTGTTCCGAGTCTTGTGCTACGATGGACGTGTGTTGTTGTCGAACAGCGAAGCAAAGCCGAAAATTGATTCTGGCAAATAATATTGCTCCTGCGTGCGAAACGGTTTCGTATTATTTTTTCAAGTAGAAAATCTAACTTTTTCCCCTTTAGCATAACGCCTGCTAATAATCATGAAACTCCCTTTGGACGAAATGAAATGACTGCATGATGACTCCTCCATGACCATGACTTCACATCATCATAAGATGACAGAGGGGGCACGGCGATGGGTGTTGCTGGCAGCTTTGCTTGGATGCCGGAATGATGTAGCGAGTGGATTTTCTGTGGGCGGGCCCTGGGGCTTCACCAAGACAGGGACGCAGCAGCATCATGATGAGGTGGCGACTGCCTTCAACCGCCGATCACATGATCAATCCTTCACACACGGACCACGAAAGGTATGCTATCGAGCAGCAGTAGTAGCAGTAGCAGCAGCAGGAGTGCTATCCGTTGTATACATGTCGAGCGAGTGCACTGTGTTGAACGACAGGCAGGGTCAGCCAGCGTACGAGGATTGTGGTGCTAATAGTCGCTTGCTTTGACGAAACTTATTTTGGTGCTTTCGTCCAAGTTCGTCCTTGATCATGATCCTTGCACCTACGACGACTGCTGCGCTCGAAGGCCGAGGTGCTTGCGGAGAATACGCCAGCACAGTAGAGCAGCAGCAGCAGCAGCAGCAGTGCTCTCAGTTGTGCATCGCACGAATGACCACTGTTTGTGGAGCGACGAGCGGGACCAGCCAGCGTGCGAGGGTCGGGATTTTTTTCCTCGCTTGCCTTGACGAACGAACCAACCCTCGACGGCTGTTTTGGTCCTTCCTTGTTCAAGAGACGTGCAGCTCGTACAGTACGCGTACCGTGCTTGCGGGGGCAGCAGCAGCAGCAGGAGCAGCAGCAGGAGCAGCAGCAGTGGTGCCCTCAGTTGTACCTGGTATATCGTACGAGAAAATCATGCGAACGACGAGCGGGGCCAGCTAGCGTATGAAGTTTGCTTTTTGAATCGCTTGCCTTGACGAACCGCTTCGACTCCTTGTTCATGAAACTTGGAGGTACTGTGTTTGAAGGCCGAGGTGCTTGCGGAGGATACATCAGCACAGAGCAGTGCTATCTCGGAGGGCAGTGAGAGAGGGGAGGACGAGTTCGAGCGGTGGGCCACGCAAGCGGGAATCAAGGCCCCGAAGCTGCGGCACGAGGTGTTCCCGGACGCACTCGTTGGAGACCTCCGGTGAGAGTTCATATGCAGAAGTGAACTTCACAGTCGAAGACTTGCTTGTTCGTGTCTTTCGCAGAATGCACTCACTATGTATGTACTTCGTATCATGGTTTCATAAGGACACTGCTGCTCCAGCTGCTGCGGAGCAGTAGAACAGCAGTCAAGTGTAAAAGTGTCTGCTTGATTGCTGGTTGCCGAGACAACAGTCAAACGTTAGATAGTGTTATTACTCTACGTGTGCATGCTTTGTACTTGGTTGCGGGTACCAGACATACGGTGTATGGCAAAGTGGTTATCCATCCCAGGAAACGAACACACGACCATATGGTTGTCCCACCTGAAGCATGAAGCATGAAGCATGAAGCATGAAGCACTGGTGCAGCGGCAACGACTCCGCCGAAGAGTGTACCATAGAGCGAGCGGTACGCCGCCATGTACTCGCTGAAAGATGCTTTTCAAGGTATAAATGCATGTGCACAGCAGTAAGACACTACTGCTGTACGAGTACACACGTACCCGTCGAGCTTGAGAGCTTTACCGCACTGCTACTCGTAGGTGCACTGCTACAAACAGTCCTACAGCAGCTGGTTTACTTTTATGTTGCTACCGACGCGGACCAAAACAGGCCAAGGGTGCAACGCTGAGCAATAGCTACTCTCCAGTATACTGGGGTACTCTATAGCGGAAAGTCCCAATGTTTCCGAGTAAGGAGTGTCCGCCCCCGCCGCACCACACGCGGCGTAACCTTTATGGAACCGTATGGTATCATACGCCGCACGCACACTCTCCTTGGCGTGTCGTCTTTTTGATAAAAATTAGTGAAGACACTTCAGATGAGCGATCGAGAAGGTCGTCGAAACCCCTCGTTGCAAGCTACGTGTACGTGCCACGTTTAACAAATATGTATTCCCCCCGCATGCACGCGATAAACGCGCAATCATATTGCCCTCCGTCTAAAAAGCGGGCTGAAGGCCGTTGAGGCAACGTCGAAGTCGGAGCAGCTCGCGACCGTCCCAGCGAAGGCGGCCATATCTCTCACCGCCTCGGAATCGACGCCCTTCAAGTCGTGGGTCTCGCCCGACTTCTGGGACAGGTGCGCGTTATTTTGGTTACTAACGTTTTTTGCGGCCAGAAGGTACCGTACCGGTAGTCTGGTGGACGTCGGAGCGACGGATCAAGAGTGTGAGTATGCTTGTGCGTTGTCTTCACATCAATCCGTTCTTGCTACTCAACGGCACCATCGACACACCCAGTGTCCGTCCTGATTCTTCATCCTGGAGAGATACCAGGTATAAAGTATGTGGTCATAGATTGTGAGATGGGAGCGTGGATGTACGTGAAATATAGACGGTGCATGAACTGTATGTAGGAGGCGTATACAAATGTACGTAAGCGGTGTATGCGGTGTTTGAAATGTACTGGTGGGTGGTGTATGGCATGTGGTGTATTACTAAAATTGATAGTAAGTGGTGTATGAAACGTTTGCGACGTTGTATGCAGTGTGTGAATGTAGATAGTCGAAAAATGCAGGATGTGTATGAGATGCAGGCGGTGCATGGAAAGTAGGATGTGTATGAAATGTAGGATGCGTATGAAATGTAGGATGCGTGTGAAATGTAGGGTGTGTGTGAAATGTAGGATGTCTACGTATGTAGGATGCGTATAATATGTAGGATGTGTATGTAATGTAGGCAGCGTATGAAAGGTAAGCGGGGTTGTTTGAAATGTACATAAGACGATGTATGAAATGTATCTATAGGTGGTGTACGAAATGTAGGCGGTGTATGCACTGCAGTCAGTGGAGCAGTCTGCCATATCTCACATACCAAGCATGTTCAAATGCAGAAGCTGACAGCAAGGTTAGCTTTGAGTACGAGGACATACCGTGCGCTTCTTTCGCGGGTAAAAAGCCGCGCATGCTTGCTCAATCTATCAGTTCTTTATTATTTTCCGTAGTATATCATAGCTCCATCTACTGTATCAGTTACCGGTATTTATTATTCCCCATATGATAACTCATGACTTTATACGGAGATGTGATTGCCTCTTCCGCTTCGACGTTTTTTACCAATCGATCCAGCCAGCAGTGGTACGCGAAGCTCGCGCTGAAGCTGCTGTGGGAGAGGCAACTCGGAGCGGCGTCTGCCGTGGAGGGGTACGTCAACGTCCTGCCGGCGCAGGGGACGTTCGAGACACTCGTCCACTGGACGGATCAGGTAAGCTGTTTCCTTGGAGGGTGGTGAACTATCGAATGCACTGGTGTTATGACGACGAGATGACCGACGAGAGCGCCGCGGCAAGCCTCTGCCTTTACCGTCGTTCCGTGTATTGCGCAGTTGATTATGCTAACCCTGTCGCTATAACTCGAGAGGGGCGGATGGCCGGGTCGCTTTAATGTAGTCGGTATTTCAGTATTTTCAGGGCACCAATGCCGTAGTTTTGACTGTTTTAGCGCCGAAACTAACAGCCACGGTTTTCACGTAGAGGTGGCGTCAGCGTTTGTTCCGCTGGAAACGCGCCGAGGTTGAGCTTGTACCTTGTTTTTTATTAAATATAGTTATAACCTTCATTTGCTATGTCGCTGACGTTGGCAAATGTGACGTACCCGTGCTCTGATTCTTCGTTACTTTCGTCCTCCGAAGGAACTGGACATGCTCAAGTACCCCAAGTGTGCAGCCTCGGCCAAGCGGCAGCGGGCGACATGGGACAAGATGCACGAGGTTAGAGCTGGCCGACTCTCGAGCGCTTGTCTGCTTTGGCGTCGACAACAGGAGTTGATCATGAATGCCTTGCCGGCCTGCGGCTGGGTATGCTCGCTGCCGCGATCAGGCGACGTTTTTTTTTGCATCCGCGAGCCAACCTCGGGTTTCCTGCCTTCCTTCGGAACAAACGCCTGCCCTCGGAAGCTGCGCCTCATTATCTTGTCGAAAAGTTTTACATTCCAATCCATGATGGACTGTGATTCAATCAATATCTACACGATCAACGCTCGCTCTACGAACATTACCGGCGGGAACCATGAAGAAGCAGGTGCTCCACTCCGTTTTGGCGACGTTGTTTGTCGAGTCTTCGGGTCTTGTCTGTGTGCCCGAGCGAGCGCTCAAGAAAGCGAGCACGCGCGTGCATGCCCCCTTCACGTTTGTTCCCTTCCCGGTTATGTCCGCTGCGCTGCCCCGCCTTTGTGTGCGTCGGCTGCTTACACAACCCCGTCGCTTATTTTGGTCTACCCAGAATCTTGTGGCGCGCTGTCCGGAAGGAGCAGGGCGGGCGGTGAAAAGGGACGACCTCGTGTGGGCTATGGAGTGTGTCCTAAGCCGCGCGTTTAACGGACGTTTTGGCGGAGGTCAGAATGTGAGCTCCAGGGCTTCGTCGCGTCGAGTCTGTATAGCCGGGCGGTCACAATACGAGGCGCTCGGTGGCGGCAGGGTGTCGCGCTTGGTGTAAGCAGCGCGTGGTCGATTTGAGCTGCCGTACTAAGGGGAGATGCAGGGGGGGGGGGGGTGCCGGGCAGAGAGCAGAGAGTCCGTGGCAACAAGGCACAGCGCAGCTGGAGGGTGCATAAAGGAATTGTGGTACGGGATATGAGTCGATGCGCCATCAGTGACGCGTCGCGGCGGAGAACCAAACAGAAAGCACACCAATAGTAGGCCAGGAGGAACCTAGCAGCAGGGGGACCCATCGTCGGGCAGGAGCGGCCATTGCGTTACTCGGGTCACAACACTACAGCGCGGTGCGGTGCGTCAGCCCTGGCAACACGGGTAAATCGCACCGAAAAGTAGCCGGGCGTCGTTTAGCCATAACCGCCTCAGAACACAGAAAAAGGGGATGGGGGGTGGTACTCGTTTGTTGTTTGCCTTAGTCATTTGGACATTGACCACGCACCCCTTTCGAGACGGAGCCCCGTTCTAACTGTTAATGGAGACACCTCCGACAATTGGCGCTCATTACGTTTTTTCCGTATGCTACATGTAACGTTTTATTAACTTATACCCTCCCTATTTTGCATTATGTCGGCATACAGGGAAGGGAGGGGGTATAATCATATCATGCATGGCCGTAGTCATAAGACTATAACCTTCGCATCCCTACGATGCTGGGACGGAGCACGTCGGGTTTTCACCGACAAGGAAGATATTGCTTGCACCAAGCGCGAACCGCCGTGAGGTGTTCGGCGAGTCGCATGGCGGGTGAGCTGCATTGTACTC
>JBBMKB010081288.1:0-12440 GCA_037833945.1 Alaria marginata
CGCACCGCACCGCACCGCACCGCATCGCACCGCATCGCACCGCACTGCAACGCACCGCACCGAACGCACACCTGCGATGTGCCGGCATATCTAAACAAAGCACGATCTGCAACATACCACACCGTGGCCTTGTAACATCAGAGATCCAACCCGTATGACGCCACACAACCATGAAAAACGAAAGCCGCCCGATCACAATGCGGCCTACGGCTATCACAAATCAATTCAATTTTGCGTGGCAACTCATCGCACGGTTCTCAAAATAGAACTACATCGCGAATTACACAACACGCTGCTCGGCGGGGAATACCTGCATCGCGATGCTGTTATACAGCATAACATTGCGTTGTCTAAATTCCGGAAAATAACACCAGCTATTTACGAAACCGAAATTAAAACTTGCACGAGAACAAAAGCTACACTATCCTGGCGACGAGTCACGAACCGACTTGCCATCTAAATCCAACCAGTCGGACCGGTCCGTCCAATTGAAAACCGAGTAAGTTATGCCATTTTGATGCCCCTCCTCTCCAGCACCCTTTGGCCGATTCTCCTGTCTGCAGGGATGCGAGTTTCCTGGTCACACTACGAGCCTCTTACCGGTTTTTATTCGCTGTAGAGAGAAACGAGTTCCGTGGTCACAAGATACCAGCCAGAGCCCCACCCGTCGCAAAACAATACGACAAGTGAATCCAGCAATACATGCGGGTCCGAACCACAGTTACGTATTGCAGTACCAGGTACATGATACCTGGTATGCTACGTACTACTATTGAAGCCTGAATATTCAACCTTGCACATATGTCTTCACCTTGAAGGATAACGAGCCATAGATACATAGTATATATTGTTATATATATGGCGCAGGGTCTAGTTTGCTGAACAGCGAATTCACCCACTACTTTGGTACAGGGGAAGGTTTGTCTGACCGACCCTGCGGCGTACCCATACATAGTTCGCTGATCAACCGATTGGCAATGTCAGACGGTTATCAGTTACGTGTGCAGCCAGCCCCACAGCGGACTTCAACGTAGCGGGCAAAGGTAGACACGAGCGGCACTCCGCTCATCCTGCCTACACCGAGCTCGCGGCATCTGCTATGTAGGACGTCGCAACCCGAACGAAGCCGCGACAAGTCGGTCGTCACATAGAAAAATCTGACGATAAATCAAACAGGCCGTAACTCGAACGCCCAAACCGTCCAACGCCTTATACAAGGCAACCCCTGCTTTCAAGCGGCGCGGCCCTTAGGCTGCAGCTGGGGAGGCGGCGGGGCTGCGTACACCTTGACGGGTGTCGCTCGCACAGGCGAACATGTTGTATCGGAGCATGCTGCACCACAGGGAACCCCACGTTCGAAGGATGTGGCCACGGATATATCGCGTTTCCTCCTTCTCTTGGCACTCCTGCAGATAACGGACGAGCGCACACAGGTTTAGGGGGTTTCGTGGTGAAGGTTTCTTGTCTCTACTCTTTCGAAGCGGAGAAGAGGGACACCTGAAACAACCACCTAGATGAGCTGTACGCTCGCCCCACGCTTGTCGTTGCGGTTTCTCTGCCATGGAAACGTTTCCTTCCAGGTCGCAAAAAGCGCTGACCAGTTGGGACGCAGGGTGTGATCACAGTGCATCATAATGCCTATATTGGTCCCATCGACCATGCGAATTGGTACCGCTCATCACCCGGGGCTTGAGGGGCTGGGCTGGCACCCTCGTACAGTACATATACGTATACTGTTTTCGAGCGAAATGAATACGGCAGCGCCGTGTATTCGTAATTTGTTAACCCGTGGTTTGCAGACGATTCAGACAAAACGTCCTTCTGTTCAATAGGTTCCCCCGCGGGAGAAGATCGACCGAGGATCTAAGGGTGTGCGTGGCCACTTATGTATCGTGTAATAACATGGTGGAGGGCTACGGGCTGGCTGGTGCAGCTGATACAAAACTCGAATGGCTGCATCAGCCACTGCATACACCAGAAAGCGGCATATGTTTAGTTTTAGAGTTATCCCATTTTTCCATTGTGTCGGGCAAGCCTAAACCTCGCGGCGAAACTACGGCGACACCGTGGCAAAACCACGGCCTACCACCTTCTACTTCTAGTGAGGGGGAGGGGGGGCGTTGAAGGTGCCCGCAAAAGCAAGGAAAACAGGAACAGAAAAACGAGATGGTCAGCATTTTCTGACATTATTAGTCGCGACTTTGGTATGATCTACTGTACATTCCTTGGTTTGTCTATAATCCAGCTAATATGATTTTCTGCGAGACGCTCCATAGGCATGTTGTCCCGTGAGACATCTCGTGGGCAAGTTGGGCAAGTCAACCACCGATGGGGTGGTCCATGAGGCATCCAATAGGGCATCGACATAATGCCCCATGGGATGTCCGATGGCACGTTCTACGGGGTGGCCCAGGGGTTATCCCATGACATGAACCAGGACGTCCGAAAGGCCACCCCACAGGACGTGCCATGGTACAAGTCATGGCATGTCCCATAGTACGTCCCATCGGTTGTCCCACGGGGTATCTCATTTGACGCCCTATGGCACATGCCGTGGGCAATGGGAGACATCCCATGGGATGTCCCATAAGACGCATTACAACCATGCGATGGCCCATAACTACTACTTCCCATGAGACGACCCGTAGTTCTCCCATGGGATGTCCGATGGAATCTCCCATGACGCGTTTTACGATGGAGGTAGTATTTTTGGCGTTTTTACTTTCTGGATGACGGGGCTCCCTAACCCAAAATCGTCGGAATGTCATTCTATTTTTGCAATATGCTTTATTTGTATAGATGGGTCACGGGTTTGTTAATCGGATTGCACTTTCAGTTTGCTCAAAATCAGTTTTTCGGTACGGGTATAGAGCTTCTCAAGCGAGGAGCTTCAGAAAACAAATGGTGAACCTCTATCGTAGAATATGTCCCATGGAATGTCCTATGGGATGTCCCATAGTGCATCCCCTTGATTGTGCAATGGACCATGCCAAAACATCCCATTGTCCCATGGGTTGTTCCATGGGCAGTTCCTTGGGTTGTGCCATGGGCTTCTAAACGTCCCATAGTCAGTCTAATGAGATGGATCATGGGCTTATAAATGTTCTGTGGACAATCCCATGTGCTGCCCCATGGTATATGCACGTGCGATGGGACGCCCCACGGGCGGCGCCATGGGATACCAGGCGTCCCATGGACAACCCCCCGGGATGTAAACGTGGCATGGGCTGTCGTACGGTATACACGAATCGTTGGCTGTCCCATAGACTATATCATGGGCTGTATCATAGACTTCCAGAATGCCCGGTAGCCGGAGCCACGTCCGTGGGCTGTGCCAGAGGATGTGCACGTCCCATCCATGGGCCTGTAGGCAATCTCATGGCTTGGCCCATGGGATGTTAAATGTTACATTGGCAGCTGCAGTGGTAGTCACACGGGTTGCCCCATGGAATGCACACGTGCCATGGGCTGTCCCATGGGGTATAGCATGGGTTGTGCCATGGGCTTCCAACCATCCCATGGGACACCTCATGGGCTGTGCCATGGATAGGCAGGCTGGGCAGCAGTCCCATGGGTTTTTTAGATGTGTGCCCGTACCATAGGACATCTTATGGGCTACACCATTGACATCCAAACGCTCCGTAGACAGCCCCATGGGCAGCGAGCCGCTTTGGCAGTCCCACGGGATGTAGGCGTCCTATGGTCAGTACCACGGGCAGTCCTACGGGACAGCTCATGGCATGGTAAGCTTTCTGTGTGCTACGCCATGGGACGCCAGGACTCCCGTAGGCAGTTCCACTGGCTGCACCACGGGCTTCCAAACGTTCCATCGGCAGTCTCATCAACAATCGCATGAGCGGTCCCGTAGGCAGTCCCATGCGCTGTGCCATGGGCTTTTTAACACCCTGCAGGGAGTCCCACGGGCTGCCCCATGGGATGCGCACGTGTCTTTAGACGCCCCATGAGTTGCACCATGAGGTGTTCCTAGCGTCCCATGGGCAGTCCATGGGCTGTACACGTACCATGAGCTGTTAGATGGTGCAGCCCAGGGGAAATTCCATGGGATGTACACGTGCCATGGACTGTCCCATGGGCTATACCATGGGTTGTAACATGGACTATGCCATGGGCTTCCAAACGTCCGGTAGGCAGTCCCATGGGCAGTTCAATGGGCAGTCCGATGGGATGTACACATGCCATGGGCTGTCCCATGCGCTATATGAAATGGGATTTGCCATGGGCTTACAATCCTCCCATGGGATGCCCGATTGGCCGTGCCATGCGCTTTTCAACGTCCCGTAGGCAGCCCCACGGGCGGTTAGGGTTGGTGTTAGGTTTAGGTTAGGGCTAGGGTTAGGGTTATAGGTATCCCGCGTCGCACACCTTGTGGGACGGCTCATGGGACGTGCAGATTGCATGGCACAGGTCGCGGGACTGAGTACGCAACGTGCGTGTCCCGTGGGGCGTGCTATGGACCAGACCATGGGCCTGCCCACATGATCCAAGGGGCGACGAACGATCCTGCCTATAGTTTACTTGCAATCCCAAGGGTCATTCTAAGGGTGCCGCCAATAGGACAATGAGCATCTTGTGGGCCATCCCATGGATCGTCCCATGGAAAACCCCACAGGTTGTTTGATATTCAACCGGTCATCCCATGGCATGCCATGCGTACCATACCATGGTATCTCATGGGTTGTACTATGGGGTATCCCATAGGTGGTGTCATTGGCTATCCGTGGTACGTGCCATCGCTCACCTTATTGGTTATCCCGTAGCTTATCCCATGGGATCTCCCATAGGTTGTCCCATAGGATATCCCATATGTCCCTGAGATATGCCACGGGACAACCTACGGGGCGTCCTATGGGACGACCTATGGAACGTACCATCCCATATGCTATCTCATGGCATGACCCGTAGACACTATGTGTGGGATGCCCCTTGGTAGCAGTGGCAATGAGACCAGTATTCACCCACGAGATATCAAATATCTCATCGGACTTCTCATGGGAAGCCCTACGCAGTATTGCAAGGCACGTCATGGGGATCGCCCAGGGGACACCCCATGCGACGACGATACCTATAGAACGGCCATAACGCCATGCGAGGTCTCATAGGATTATGGCTGCGATATAGGCATTGACATCCCATGGACATCCCATAGGAACCGGAAGGTTCAGACGGGTATGTACCGATCCCACGAGACCTCATGGGGCGTTCCATAGATCGTTGAAATCTCATGCGACGTCCCACATGAAGCCAATGAGTGTACACTACCCCGTCTTCGCCCCTCCTACAACATACAACGCTTTGCCGAAACTATTCGAGACGGATATTTCCGGTTCCGACGTGTTAAAATACAGATGTGAACACCCACGACCAAATTGCACCATTCCTATGGATTCAGGGACAAAGGGTACTGTTTTCTTACATGCCATTCCGTATCTCCACCCACAACACACCGCCTCGCAGCTACGTTGCCTTGTTTCCAACCTTGTTTCTGATTTTCAGAGTACATTCTCGCTGATCGCCAGTTGTTTGGTGCGTGAGTAGTCATCATGTTTGTACGCGCTCACCTTCTCTTGATCCGTCTTGGTCAAGGCCCTCTTCATCTTCGACTTAATCGCCCCCGCCATACTCATCACCGTATCGACGTACACGGGAATGATCAGCACTGCGCGGAGGCCAAACATTGAGAACATTTCGTCGAGCAGGAAGCGGGCGTGAAATACTCCCTCAAGGTAGCACCGTCGCGAATATCCGCCTCTGTACTCGGGGCCGAGAACTGCTCGAAGTTGGAGGTAGGGTACGTTACGATACAGGTCAACATATACCAACGCAATCAACACGCTTCACCAAACTACACACACCTTGGCTATACCCCCCTGCAGGCGATACAAACAAACTCACCGCAGAGAGCTGCCATCTCGATGAGAACGACCGAACCGCTAGCCCGGGCCTCATGGTCGGTCTCGTCCCACCAAACAGACGACCCGGCTACTATTGCCATGCATACCGCGTTCGTTGCCTCCACGCCAACGGCGATCTTATTGACCACTCTGCATGAACAACACAAACGAAATGTGTTAAAGGGGGCGTTGCACTGAAACTGTCACGTGCTTCGAAGATGCGACCGATTAGAAAAACGAAGTCGGCGAGCATTCAATTGTACTGCTGCAGCAGTCGTTGTCTCTGCTTGGAGGCTTACTGGGGAAATCCAGGGGTCTTTATAATACCAACGCACACAACATATCGGAAGAACGTCCATGCACGTTGTGATAACATCCACGGCTTACGGCAGGCTTCTCCACTTCAGGCGTTGGCGTTTCGGTGGATAAGGGATTACCAGTACGTCTCAGTAGTATCGCTGAAGAGAGGCCATCACGTTTGTTCCTGTGATATTGCGCTCATACAATCGTATTATACGACATCGACCAAGTCGTTAAGCGGTCTCAGGGTCGCATCAAACAGGCACAAACGACCCAACAAAGGGAACAGAGTTTATCGGACGGTTCGGGTTCACGCGGGATCCCGTCTGAATTTATTACTAGCTGCGGCATTTTGAGTAATTCGATACCCGTGCCTCAACGTGGCGACACAAAGTCTCACGTGTTCGCGAAGGGCTTCAGCCATAGTAGAACGGCGACCATGACCAAGCTTATGAGGCAAAATACCACCAGCTGATACGTGCTGTTGTTCACAAGCGCTCCTGCGCAAGCTAACGCAGCCCACTTTGCCCAGATCGAACCGAGATATGTGCAGGGCGCAAAAAACGGACGGACGGACAGACGGGACGGGTGGGTAGGTGCGCGGGTTTGACATACCACAGTCTAAAAACGCGGTATTGGCAGAGTCCGAGCTAACTGAACCGGCGTTCGATTGCTCCTGGTGCCGCATTAGTCTCTAAACATATATGCAATGGTTCACTTGGGCATCAAGTACTGTAGCACATATTTATATATCGCGAACGAGTATTCGGTATACACGTCTGTCGTTTCCATAATCGTATTCCTAATGTGGACATATCGTTTATGTCTATGCCACAGCAACGCCATGACTTAATGGATAGGAAGGGAACTTAGACACTGGACGCCGGACATAGTGCTATGGTGGAGGCAACACCTATATCATAGTGTATTCTGAGGCTCTTCAATAGAGGAGCTCCATACCTGACCCAAACAACTGACTTCGATTTGTTTTTGATGGAGTGCAACCCGATGAACAACCCCGTGACCTATCAAACAAAGTGGCATTCCAACGAGAGAGGAGCTCCATACCTGACCCAAACAACTGACTTCGAATCTGTTTTGATGAAGTGCAACCCAATGAACAGCCCCATGACCTACTGATTGGTATACAACGAGTAATACTGATAAACACAAAGTGGCATCCCAACGAGATTTGCGTATTTCTTCAGTCTAATTACTACTGTAGTATTTGAGGAGCCCCGCCAGGCAGATAGGGTTTGACGAAAACGAGGTACTGTAGCAGGCGTTGCCCGTTGAAAAACATCTGGCATGCTGAAATCGACTCCCAACCGCGTCCCCCTTCCGCCTCCGGGCTCAACACCGACACGACGATCAGCCCGGGCACTATCAATAGCAGTGTTTTTAGTACCGAAACACTAGGGCCTCGCAAGGGTCTCACGCGCTGCGAGGGTTCCGCAGGCCTTATGCGGACAGCGTACCGGACAAAAGTATAACGAAACGAACACAAATACTCATATCCTTGGACACGCTGTGAAAACATGACGGACATCGTTCATAGTATTTTTAGCATCAAAAGCCCCCCCCTCCTAGCAAGCTATTACCCAGAAGTGTTGCCGCCCAAGGACCGGGCTTCTCTCTCGTGTCTTGTGCGCTCACCTGAACCAGACAAATGAGGATGAAATACGTTCCGGGCTTGGTGAAGTCGACAAACATCGGTTCGAACCCGATGCGGAACCAGTCTCCATCTCGAACCGTTTGGGGATCATCGCTTCCCACGGTCTCCCACTCTCCTGTATCCGCCCAAGCGAATAGACTGGGATCGTCGACCAAATTGGTCTTTAACGTGGAGAGTACTCTCTGGCTGACACTCAGTGTGGTGGTATCCGGCTCGTCGTCGTATTGGTTGAAGACTAGCACGGCTTCAGGAAGGATCCGAATCTTGATCGTACGCCACACCGCCGCGATCATGATAATCGGGTACAGCACCTTGAGGCATTTTAAACAAAAACGCATTCCAGCAAAACCTGGTCTGAGGAACGGTTTTTACGCCATTGGAGTATGTATTGCACAACATACACACAATAGTATATACGTAGTTAAAACGTCAGCTAAGGAAAACGTACCTCCTTGCCTTTGGTTTCGCATTGATTTGTATTTTCAGTATAAATTGTCCCGAGTGGAGTCACGACCGTGTGTTATATTAGACCTATGAACATGACTCACGAGTATAACCAAGGCCGGGTAGAAAGCCGCTGGACAACCACTGTGCTCAAGCACTGACACTGCTGCTGCCACCACTCCTTCAAACGCGAAGAACAGGACTAAGAGCTCCAAGTGCGGAAAGTGGAGCCACGCCGATTGTGACCTATTACGGCACTCCTCAATTGGCCCCACCCGGCCCTGCCCCGATGTCAGCAACCACTCTTCTCCTCCCGCCTCGCCACTTTCGTCGCCATCTGAAACTTTTGGTCGGCCCGTTCGACCGCTCGACTGGGCGATTTGCTCCTTGATGGGCCCGCCGCGTTGTCGCATTTCCTCTATGTTGGTTAGTGCACGTTTCTGATAGACAATTTGAGAGGGTGGCGACATGTACAAGAACGAGGGGAAGATATTCTATGGCCTGTAGTTGCTGCAGTATTGTTCCGTGTACGCTTGATTTCGCAACTGCCAAGGTTTATGGTGATGGGTTGTTAATAACTTGTGACGATTCGTAAGGCAGGTGCCCTCTGCAGGTAACACGCCCGAAAATCATCATACACGCTCAAGACAATAGCATAATATTGAGCATTGTCCTGGGTATATATGTACAAGTTTTACTGGCCCAAGGTCCAGCACGTACTGGGTCATCGATCGGTCACTGTCTAGGCTGCTGGCACACTGCTACGCGTGGGGTGCGGCTATGTCCGTCTCAAGGCCACCCCAGGGAATGTATCTTCTCACCTTTGCCAGCCAGTAGGCTTCTATTCCCGATATTACCGTAACGTGCACGACGAAGACGACCAAGAGGATGATCGAGAATAGCGTGAGAGTTCCCACCAATAACCCGATGCCATCGGCAGCGTCTTCGCATTGTTCTGACACAGAACTGCCCGAGCCTCCGTTTCTCGACCGGGGAGCCTTCAGCACTGAAGCAGCCGCCACGTCGTCGTCTTCCAACGCATAAGTGCTTACCACATCAGGCTCCCACCAGAGGTTCGTCCACCTTTCTTTGCGAAGGCGGGTTTACAGCAGTTCAGCACGCGAAGCGACCGCGCGCGAAATAGCAGGAGGGGGTCTTTACGCATACCAGGAAGAGTGCGAACAACAAGAGTGTTACAACTAGCTTCGTCCAAGACGGGCTCACCTGGCTCATGCGTGCCGCTATGGCGTGAAACTTCAATCGCGCTTTTCACCAGCAAAACAGCAAACTCTGCTATTGTAGAGCCTTGTTGCTGTACAACAGTGGACGTGTGTTCGTATGTATGTGTGTCCAATTTAATGCCTCGTGCGTATTTCACCGAGGGCGGTCGATGCTGTTCGACAACGTGCGGGTTGATGCTGTTCTATACCGCAAGAGTACGCTTCGCACGCCACTACTCGTTTTGATGCGTACGGCAAGTGGGCCAATGACAATTACGCGTTGTTTTTAAACAACTGGGGTATGGTTCCACAGGTCGTCGCAGGCGGGCCCGGGGGTGATTGCGGTAGCCTGGTCACCTTGCACCCGGCAAGCTCTGAAGTCGATTCCTGGCGAAAACATTTTGGGCATGTTCGTAGAGGTACTATTACATGAAGTCAAAATCGGATTGCAGGTACTGTATAATCTTATTCTACAGTACAGTATAAGAGCTGAAGCAAACCAAACCTGAGGCCCTTTTTTATGGCTTTACCTCGGATTTAGTGTTTGTTTACGTACCTGGCTGGACGGCGATCTAGGATATCGCGAGCAACAGAGACAACAGCATACGCTTAGAATTATCGCCGTCATTTCTCATGGCCTTTGTGCGGACGAACGAAAGACCATGGCGGGCACGGTCGATCGTTGTTTCTTGTGCAGTGGCGGCGAACTTGGACGCCGTCCACATAAAAACCAAATTTAACCAAAACGCATTAGTTTAAAATCGAAACCCCTGTAATATCAAAGCACCCGAACCAAGCTGCTGCTGCTGCTGCTGCTGCTGCTGCTAGCTGCTAGCTGCGACTGACTGTTGCTGGCTTGGCTGCCTTCTGCTGCATGCCTGCTGCGGCCTGCTGTTGGGTGTTGATGCCTCTGCTGGCTGCTGCTGGCTAATGCTGTCTGTTGAACTGTAGTAGATACTGCGGCTGCTCTACTGCAGGGCTAAAATATTTCGACTAGCACTGACGCTGCGGCCCTGGGCTGCTGCTGTGATGCTGTCAGTACGACTAGCGCTGCTGTGATCCTGCTCTACGTGCGCGGTTGCTGCTGCTGCACGTACAAAATAGTACACCGGGACTCGGTATTCCTGACAGTTGGCAGTGCGTCCTGCCTGCTGTTGATGCTGTACGCACGCCTGCTATGCTGCTGTGGCGGCTGCTGCTGCACTACATCATACCTGGTACGTGCTACTTTTGCATCGAACGTAAACTGTACTTAGCAGTAGCAGCTGTACGAGTACTTGTTGTGCTGTTAGAGCACGAGTGAGTGCAAATATCTTATCAAGACACAGATCAATTTGGGTTTAAAACCTTTACTTCTGGGGCTCATATAACCCCGCCCGCTATTGCTAGATCTGTCGCTAATGATGTTAATCTCTGAACTCTTATTGATATGCCCCCTCCGCCATTGGGGCGGAGGGGCCGTCCCTAATCCCTAGTATATTTAGGCTTCTACTTCGGGATGTAGTCCGCTTGAAAAAGGGGGGGTGTCGCAAGCTGAAAAGGAGGGAAACACGAAAACCTCTTGAACACTAAAGGAAACAAATTAGCCATCGCGCAAGTCATCCGGCAAGTAACACCGGCCAGCCCATACGAGCTTGTAGCTGAGTTTATTAGTCAGGGCTTGTCATGGGCCAGCGCTGGTGGGCCGGCCCGGGGTTTGGCAGGGCAGGGCCGGACCGGTCGAACCCGACCCATCAATGTTTCGTATGATGGGCCGCGGCCCGACCCGGCCCATAAATTTTTCATCTGATTGGCTGTGGCCCGGCCCGACCGATGACATTGGCAGCGAGGCCCAGGAAACCCGGGCTCTATATGGGCCGGACAGGCAACTTTGTGGGCGGCCCGTGAATTTGACGGGCCGGCTCACGGGCCGGCCCATTTGTTGTCCCGTACGAAAAGGTGCATTCTAACGTTTTTAAAAAAAATATTTTTGTGTTTCATTCATTTTCCCTTTTGGATTCCTTGGGTCAGCTGCATCCGGCCCATGAGGCATACATACCCCCTCGACCCACCAACTGCTTCTCCGCCAACGGCCCGGTACGATGGCTTCTGTACTGACTGGTGGAACACCACCTCCTGCTGCTGCTGCTTCTGCTTCTGCTGCTGCTGCTGCTGCTGCTGCTGCTGCTGCTGCTGCTGCTGCTGCTGCTGCTGCTGCTGCTGCAAAACATCTGCTCCTGCAATACCCATTGCTACTAGCTACAGAAAGCAAAGTAACAGCAGCAACACCTACGTGCTTGCTATCTATCCGTCATCCGAAGAGAGAAAAAATAACGCCAGTGGTGTTTTTGGTAGGGGCTTCCCATGCCACCGCAGAAGTCCTCGCTCCCGGTTCTACAACGACACACACCGAGGTGACCGTTGCTGCAACTCTCGGGCAGAAGATGTCTCCTGTCTCCTGTAACAGGCATTTTCGGTTCCGTCCGGACAAAAACCAGGGCAAAAAAGTCTAAAGCTACCTGGGTCACGGAGACGCCAATGATTACTTTCCGTACACCCACAACGGCGCCAAGGCTTTGATCAGACATTTGCCCAAGGGCCACGAAGCACAGTGGGAATTGGTTCTCGCCGCTAGCAGCAGATCAGCACAGGCGAATTGGAAGGATGTACATTATTTTAATTTTTTGCGGAGCGTCCGCCGACACATCCGTCGATCTCCGCGGAAGTCCGTGTACGCGGACGGCCGCGTACATGTCCGCGGCTGTGTCCACGGTTACGTCCGCGGCATTTTCCGCGGATGTCCGCGAATGCAATATTGATGTCCGTAGTTGTCCGTGGACATGTCTGTGGCAATGTCCGCGGCAATGTCCGCGGACTCGACCGCGGCGATGTCCGCGGAATAGTCCGCAG
>JBBMKB010081299.1:0-12440 GCA_037833945.1 Alaria marginata
GCCGACACTGTCGCATAGAGCCTGCTGTGATAAGCCTCCTCCATGTCATGCCCACGCAGACCGGCCGGCACTTTCCCCCCGACGCAGGGAGGCTCGACTGTAAGAACAGCTGCCAGAACGTTGGTGGGAACGCGTCCGGCTCGTCGACGATTCTCTGCCAGAAGGCGGTCATGCCGCTACCGAGTTGCTCCCTCCCGAAGTCGGTGGGGGTGATGGATAGTAAGTGAGCGATACGTTTACAGACAAATCTGTTCTTCGTTTGTTTGGCTGTCGACAAATATTTAGGGCACATAAGTAGCTGATAATAACGTGATTGCGAAAAACGTTTTTGTAAGTTTTCCCCATCGAGCTTTCTTCCGAGAGTACTGTTTGCGCGTTTTTAAAATAACGGCATAAAAAAACCCATTATCGAAGGTACGAATTGGATCCAACGTTGCTGTACTTTTAGTCACTCTGTTTTACTGGCCTACCATGCACATAATATTTGACCGACGCGGGCAAGCATAAACTAGTGCCTGCTTTCAGCTGCATCGACAGGTAATCGACAAAGGACAGCAAACACTGAGAGCACACAGGCTCGAGATGTGTATCTGAAGAGTATGACGCGCATGAGTCGTGCTGGAATTATCCGAAGAACCGCACGGCGGTCTTCTATGTGAACGGTTAGCTCTCACCCGTGTTGTGTCGTAGAGGGCGCATTGTTCCGAAATTGGATCTCGTACTCGTGGTCGTACCGCGATGCCGGTGGACCATGACAACATGATACCTTGAGCATCATTTCAATTCTACCAAACCGTGATAGCAGCAACAGCGGCGGCGGCGTGGTGTGATGCTATAGCGGTCTAAGTGCCGGGCGCCGGGTGTGCTCGTACCAGAGCGCCCCGGGGCAGTGGTGCGTACGCTGTGCACCGCATCAAGCAGCGGCGGTTTGCGACGAGAATGAAACACGTACAAAGCCCGCCCCAAAATTGCAAAAGCAAAAGTACCAATGTTGCCGCTGCTGGTGCTGGTGCTGCTTGTTCATGTTGCGGTATCGGGGGATGCTGTCGCTCTCCGCCGCAAACTATGCTGGAGATTGCTGTGGTGGGATCGCAGCGAGAGCTCCGCGGTCAACTCAGCCGCCGCCGCCCTTTCTTTGCTACTCGTACGCCGTATATTTTCTATTTTTCCCGGTGTTTTGTGTTTGCTTTGTTGCCGCAAATTCCAATGTTCACCCTCAATGATAGAGCCGTCGCTAGCAGGATGGTGTATACCTCTATCGCACGTACACAACAATCAGGATGCGAAGGAGATTCAACTGTCCTAGCCGAAGCAAAGTATTTTTCCGAAGAAAGTCTTTCGCAAACACTTTCATTTGAAAAGTAATTTGTGTTTTGAAAGTTGCGGTGAATTTTCAATAACGTAAATGTATCGTATGTCGTAAGATACGTGTTTACACAAACCGGCATCCTACAGCACTGCGCCGCAGTGTCTGTGGTTCTATCACCGGTAGATAGTCTCCGCTGATGATGCTACAACAGAGGAAGAGTGATGCTTGGCAGCCTTTTGCTTGCTGCTTCAGTACGAAATACAACATACATAAAATACTACATACATGCCACAAATGGTCTCGGCGATGAGGGCATTAGCTATGGCTTTCGTCCTGCCTGTACGAGTGCCCGCCGTTCAGGAGTCAAACGCAGCAGCAGCAGCATTCAGTACGGCCGTAGAATTACTGCTGCATGACAACTGTTGTACCATTAATAGTACTGTTCTACGAGTATTAAAGCCAAAGCTGTAAAGCTGTATATGTTCAGGCAGTGTTTCCCACATCGTACGTAACGGAGGTTCAACCATTAACGATTTTGTTATGTGCCTTGTACTACTGTACACCAGACGAATGCCTTGTGCTCCAAATAACGTAGTCGCGGGCATAGGTATGATACTACTGTGGTCCGGCTATAACTACCCATCCCAATCCAACTTTTGGGCGTTGTTCTCTTTTCGTCAATGACCTCATACGTTCACAAAAACAAGCTATAATATATCTAAAGTTACTCCTCAACCCCTTTGCCCCTTGTTGGACACTTGTTTGGCGTCTAATACCGGCACACATGCTGAACCTCCATCTTGAAGAATTACGCAAACGATCTAATACGGTACAAACCACTATATTTGACGTCGACGTTCCACTCTCGTGTATTCGGTCGCTACCATAGAGGATATGTTTATGATGGCAACTGGGTAAATCTTCAAGTTTCTTGTTTGACACGGGCCTCGAATTAATATTTTCATGTTTGTCTTGATCGGGCGCCCGCTGTACCGAGTTCGAAGTCAAAAACTAATTGCCATGCTGTGGTTCCCGACTGAGCAAGAGTGTTTTTTCAGGTTCATCGCACAAAGAAATGTCCACCGTCGTGGAAACTGTTCATAACCTAGGTATTCTTGCTGGATATTTCTAGTGCCAATATACCCCGTGTCGGCTAGGCCCCCAGGTTCGGAGCCCCATCATTCATCAGAATCGACAGCCGATGAGATTTCACCTAGCGGCCAATCAGCGGTTTTCTCTCGACTCCTTGTTAAATTACTTGTCCGAAGAGTTGCTCATCTGAGGGTAGTTACCTATCGGGGCAGCACTGTCCGCCAGGAATACGTTTGCCGTTTGACTCTGCCTATCCCTATCACTGCACGCCTCCGTTGTACCTCGCTTCTCACACCCGCACAAACGTTCTTGCTGGTCTTCCGTGTCCGAATCTCGCCAAACACAGTTAGCACGCGTGCTGGAACTCGGTGTGATTTTGAAGTGGACTAAATTCCCAGGTTTTCGTGAAGCATTTAACCCTGGCGAGATAAACTGGGACCTTGATGCAGACCAGTTCATGCAGCGAATGGGTGATCCAGACAGAGGTGTGTTCATGATTGAGGCCCGTTACGCGCACTAAGAGCACGTATTTATAGCACTTTTCGGCAACAAGATGCATGGCTGGCGGGGTCCTCCGACTGAATTACGACATAATAACCAGCAGTGGTGTGCATTGGTTGCCTACGTTTGCTATGGCAGTGTCATCAAGACGCACCTCTGTTTAATTCTAATTACGAAGGTAAGGTTTTTGGAACAAGTCCAGAGCCCCTCAGGAAAGGAGTTTCAGAAACGCGTGATGCCACGAAACCATAGCCTGTGTTGCATGCAATATAGTTTATTTCTTTCTCACAAGGATAACGTTTGTGTTTTTTATTTATTTAAAGTAGCTTAGACCCAGAACAACGGTGCAGTGCTTAACGTCGAAGTGGCTTCACCCGTCGAGATGTGTAAGGTAAGTTCGAGGATGTGCCGTTCTACTCCATGTGCGGTCAAAACATCCAGCGCTGAACGTGTACGTTACGTCGCTCTTTGCCACAAACTCTGTCGAACTATGTAAGGCAGGTGCGGAGATGTGCCCTGCTTCTTCGTGTACGGTTGACATATCCCGTGCAAAAAGTGTACTTTACGTCTCTCATTGTCAGTATTTCGATGCTTACGTTTCTTACCTACAGTGCGGTTTGTCGACGACAAACCTGAAGTCCTATAACATTTCCAACTCGATCGTGTGGGATTATTTGCAAGGTGCCAACTCTACTGGACTTCATTCAATGAAGTTCGAAAACTTCGACCTGGTTATTTCGAACTCTCAACTGGAGATATTGGCCGTTACGCTTGGCATCAACCAAACAAACACAGAAGCTTTGGCCGCGCAAATTGAGACAGAGCTCCCAAATAGGTTGAGGGCCTTCACGAACAGGGTACTGCGCAAACCACTCGTGAAAAACAAGGCACCCAAGACTCAACCCTGTACATGGAATATGTTCTTGACGCGGAGGTAAGCTTGCCGTGTTCCGAATGGTGCAACGACGAAATCATATAGGCGCCTCTTCTTATAGTTTATTATCACAGTCTATCGCGTAGTATGTGTATGTTCCAGGCGCATGAGTTTGTTTGCTCCCGTATAAATTTGCCACAGGGGCGCACGTATGAAATGTGTATGTGTGATTTGGATTGGGTGATGTGGCATACCTGGTATATATGTACTTGTTTTTTGTTGCCAGAAACAAACGTGCTCATCCGAAGGTGATGAAGAACGCCTCGGACACAACGTGGTGTTCCGCTCAAATGTAGACCGGACGGTCTTCCTTTCGTGTATGACTCAGCAAACTACAGACAATAATTGACCTGCAGTTGTAAGCTTTCGTCTCGTATAAGTTGTTTTGTAGATGTGTTTGCCCTTCTTGTTACGTTTATATTTCTCCCAATAGTGATGATAGTTCGTAGGAGACGGTATTCCTACCTGTAACTACCAAAACCAGGTATCAAACAAACGGAATATTGATACTACAGTTGCGCCCCCCGTACATGTTGCAATGCTTGTCTTTACATATATATTATTCAACGACTGGAAACTTCATTTATACGGCACGATCGCGCTTGACATTCACGCTGATGTTGCAGTCCTTCAATGGTGGCTAGTTTGGAGAAGCACAGCCCTTGGGGCACGGCGAGCGACGGATCAGGACCCCGTCATCAAACCGCCGAGTATATCGCCTGGCATATCCGCACCGCCGACGGTGAATCAGCCCATTCATATACCCCAGCGGTCCATAAATACGTGATTCAAGAGCCATCGTCAGATGTGTGCCCTACGTACCTGGTGGCAATGGAGGAGGCTCTACACCTTGCAGAGATGTGTAACGCATCACTTCCGTCTCATGTCGGAGACGAGTTGGTTTACATATCATCCAACAGGTAAGGAAAGCACCATGTACGTACGTGATGGTCACATACATAGTTTACTGTTGTATAACGCCACTAGCTGGTTAATGCGCATTGCTCAGTGTTTTAGTTCGTCACATACCCATGCATGCATGCTGTGATACAGGTATAGGTCCGGCAAAGCAACTCCCAATACTCGCTCTAGAACGGCTCGAGCGAGGCATTCTGCAGCTCCGGCGTTCTTGCGAGCCATACGGTTGGTACTGCCTGCTGATCATTGCAGTTGGCCTGGAGTACCCTCCAAATTGTGGCACTTTCACTTGTTGGCGGCGCGGCGATAGGTACACTCGCAGTCAATCCACTCAGACACAGGTTTTTCACGACGAAGGAACTGACCAATTTCGTTGGAACCATGCGTTCCATACCTTGGTCATGCGAGTGTTCGACATTATTCTCAACATCAGTTTGTCGTACACGTTTGGAATTATCATGTGTAGACCGATATCATAGTCCGTCGTTTTCCCTACGGTAGAGTGCTCCAAACGCGAAGAAAGAAGCCGACACATTTACTAAATAGCCACGCCAAAGGATAGCCCGCACGGAAGCTACCAGGGATACAAATAATGGACGATGCGTGTCAGGGCTCTGCTTCTGTGATTCCAGTTGCAGAGGTGATGCCGAGTCAACAGTAAAAACACTGCGTGATGACAAGAAAATAGACTGTTCGTAAAAGCGCTTAGGACAAGAGGTGCACAAGAACATGATAAAAGTTGTTGGGAAAAACCGAAGTAAATGCTCGAGGAAGGGCTGACCGTCCTCTGGTTATGACGGTACAACGGCCATGCTACGCGCAGATGTACTTAATGCGGTTTTGTACTGGCAGGCAGTCCATTCTGAAGCAACTTTTCAAGCCGCAATCTCTCCGACGTTCTCCAGTGCTGAGTAAGCTACATAAGGTCCAAGTAGAGTATTCCATACATCGATGACCAGGAACAAACATGATTCGCGCCGCAAGCCGTATTTCTCCGCACCCAGAATAAGCTTTCTACTTGTCTCATGCTTAGTGGCTGTATGTTGACTGGATACGTGTTGACATCAAATACCATATTGATTCATCCCACGCTAGGGGTTGCACTAGTGGGGGTTAATCGTTCCTGGCCGGTTGAGCTCCTGAAGTGAGGAACTACCGGTTAATTTGTCCATTTTTCGGGTGCACTTGTTTTATGACTAGTGGATAGACTTGTTCATCAGGTTGCGCGAGCGAAACGTTCGGAAATCATGTTTCGGGTGAGATATTGACCTCCTCATATCAGGAGTTCAGGGAGTTATTACTCCACCCCTACCGGGGGGTGAATCTATTGCAATAAGTCATCCCACGGTAGGCGTGCAGCAATATGTTTCTGAGCTCCTGACATCAAGATCTCAACATTTCACGAGAAGCATTACTTCGAAGATTTTTGTTCGCGCAACCTGATCAACATTTCTATCCGCTAGTCTTCCTACAAACACACTCGTCAAATGTTTATACCAACCGGTAGCTCCTTACTTCAGGAGCCCAACCAGTCAGGAACGTTTGATGCTAAAACGTGCAACCCCTACCGTGAGTTCTGAAGTCAAACTAAGGCTGTCCTTATGCGGTTGTCATCCTCGTGTTGCAGCAAACAGATGGCGAAGAACTGCACGATTGAAGCTGCAAACTACGACGTAGTCATGGGCCACGTGGACATAGGCTTGGACTCCCGCGACGCCCATACAGCTCACAGTCGACACCCTGAGGAAACTGCTCTGAGCGCTTTCCTGGACTTCTTTTTCTTGATGGACTCCACACTAATCGTGCGCACAGGGTCTTCTTTTTCAGGCACCGTTGCCGGAATCAAGGAGTTGAACTGTCATCATGAGGTTTATGACTCCTTGCCCAATCGGACGTTGTTGTTGTGCCTACCTTCAGACTGCTAAACGTCGATTTCGACCCTTTAGGCTTATTAAACCATATTCGGATTCCTTCCCCAGTAGATATATCGCTGCATGCGCCAAAGGTGAATGTTGAGTCACATGAAATGCATGGGCTGGGATTATCGTGCAATCGTGCCATCCCGCCTTCATGCGGACTGTTGGACAAAATTGCAGTCTGACCGAACCCCAAACGATCGGAGCCATGCTCTAGTACGAACTCTTAGTCGGTATGCGTGGGTACTGCGTACACTCGATAGCTGCCACTGCACCGGGTACCGTCCCCTAGTATACTACGGTATGCGGGGATTTCTTCGTTGAATCGAGTCCATGCATTAATCGAAGCATTGCACTTCTTGAAGAAGGCGGGCGCACAGCACGAACTTGTAGGTTAAAAGTGAGGGACCACTCTACGGCACGACAATATAAGACGAGACTAATGCGTGCTATATATGGTTCCAGGTATATGTCTTTGCTATCTATACTACTAAGCACTAGGCTATACACCAAGGACGTTTTTCTTTCGTTTTCAGAGTTTTCGTAAGAGACCACTCCAGACGTTTTTGAATGCGTCCTTATCTGTTCTAGTGTGAAACTTTGTGTACTAAACACGTTTCCACCAGAAGCTGTATGGCATTGCTAGTACATACCACTTGTATTCTAGCGGTTAGAAACAAACCTTACGGAGGTAATCTTCATTCTGGAACAAAACGTTTCAGTGCTGGTTTTATGATAGTTGAACAAAGCTTACATTCGCGGCAATCTTGTATGGATTCGTCTCAGGACACTGCAATGTAAGTTTCAACCCGAGAGACGCCTAGAGACGAAAGTGTATACAAGTACTCTGCCATGTAATGGTGAACGTGTTAATGGTGAACGTGGAAAACGTACGAGATCTCGCGTCACTGATGGGGTTTAGCATTCAACTTCGGTGACATTGCCAACCACTACAACACCGGCTGATATCAGCCTCTGACGGAACCTCGTGTCCCTTCCAGGACGAGCGCTGCAGATTAGCTACGTACGCTGACCAGTAGTATACGTTCCAGAGATAACGCGTTCTACGATAGAGGTAGCCCTTTTTGGCATTTTTAGTTTCTGGATGACGGGGCTCCTTGACCCAAAACATCGTCGGAATAATCATTCTATTTTTGCGAGATGAGTTTTTTGTATAGATGGGCCACGGGTTTGTTTATCGGATTGCACTTTCGGTTTGCTCAACATCAGCTTTACGGTGAGGCATAAGGATCCTCAATTGAGGAGCTTAAAAACAGATGCCGCACTTCTATCGGACAAAACGTCCAATGCAAACACATCAAGGCGTATGTGTGAATATAATCTTCGTAGTTCAAACGATATTGAACAAGGCACAAGCTTTCGTGAAGAATGAGTCAAGGAGTCAGTCCTGGTTTGGCTTAGGAGGCGTGGCGCGTTAACTGTAGCATGCTTTATAATCCACCAGTCTACTGGAAATACAACGGTTTCTACGTCAAAGAAATTTCAAACACAAAACTACACAATGCATTAAGTTGTAGTATGGCTAGCGCCAAGCCTTACCTATTTGAACCGAGTGATTGGGTGAGATGCGATAATAGTTAGAAATCATACCAAATATTAGTGGGCTGCTCCTACCCGCAACCTACCAGCGCAGTCCCACAAGCACACGCGGACGGACAAGCAATATCGACCAAAGAAAGCCCCCATAAACCTGCCAGCGCAGTCACACAAGCACATGCGGATCGACAAGCGATCTCGACCGAAGAGAGCCACGAGAAACCTACCAGCGCACTCCCACTATCACACGCGGACCGACAAGATGTATGGACCCACGGGAGCCACCAGAAACCTACCAATGCAGTTCCACTACCACACGCGGACCGACGAGCAAGTTCGACCGAAGAAAGCCACGAGAAACCCACCATCGCAGTCTCACTAGCACACGCGGACCAAAAAGCTATTTCGACTGAAGGGAGACACGAGCGACCCACGAGCGCAGTCCCACTAGCACACGCGGACCGACACGAGCAATTCCGACGGACAAGCGAGCCACGAGAAACCAATTAGCGCAGTCCCACTAGCGCACCCGGACCGACAAGCTATTTCGACGGAAGGGAACCATAAGCAACGTACCAGGGACGACGCACATGCCCCTATTAGTAGCACTAGCACACGCTCACGCGAATGCCACATCGTGCTCCAACAGCATATTGTACCAGCACTCACTAACGGCACATTGTACTACAGCACATCGTACAACAAACACCAACAGAAACGTACTTATACCATCGTGCTAGCACACCCATGGCAACGTATACCATCGTACTACAGTAGCACAATCACGCCGGCGTACTTACACCACTAACAGGAAATCGAGCACACAGTATGCACCCCAACCCACGGCCTTGCAATCAACAGCACGCAACAACGCTTTGCACACAGCAGACCGCGCCAGGCAATTCGTCGTGTTGGGTCGTGCTCACCAAACTCTTAACTGCATACGTATCGTGTAGCAACCCTCCAAACTTCATCCGCGGATACTTTCGTCTTGTGGCTGAAAAGTGATCCAAAACCGTGTTCCCCTGGGCTTAAACGGTTGCTCCCCTGTTGTGTTCGCATGTCTCACGGTTGGAAACCCCGATTTCGAGATTTTCCCGCGCAGGCTCGCAGGCTTCTTCTACTGGTGCTGCTGTTGTTTTTATGCAGCTGCTCTCGGCTTCTACTGTCTTCGACTCGTAGTTCTCTCCGCTACCACCCTGCTGTCTGCAATGGTCCTGCTGTCTTTAACGGCTCGCGTAGAATGCACTGAGTACCTTGACGATCAGCTTTATTACGATTTTTCCATCGACATTGAATACTTGGGGATACTTCTTCATTTAGCCACCTTGCTCGGACAAGAAGTGGTTGCCTAGATCATGTGTGCCTGTTTCCTGGGTCCTGGGAGCAGCACGAGGCAGTACCACTGCACGAACAATAGCTAGGGTGGTCGAGCACCCGGGGTGTAGGCAAGTAGAAAGTGTATATACATATACATATATATTCAGCTCCTGATGAGAACCAGGAAGAAGGCGTCCCGAAAACGAAAAGACGGGGAATTACGCGGGACCAATCTCCGCTATCGCGGTATCCCGAGACGACAACGGAAATCATTGGAACTCCCATCATCCATTGACATATTCGTGTCAAGTAAGAAATCACAATCAACAGCCTCCCTGCTTTAGCAACAGATACGGTACGACACCATATTATCATTTCCTCAGGGCAAAACGAGTCAAATGAAAAACACAGTCAAAGTGTATTGTCCCTGCACTGCTATGGTAGAAATAAATATTGCATTACCATAGTCCCTGAAAGTCACTCCTCCCGCCAAGAATCGCAATCCAAGGATAGCATCAAAAACCATTTTCCAACATCTAAAAACCAAAATCCGAAGTCCGAAAACCAAAGCCCGAAAACTCCAAATATCAAAAATCCGAAAGCTTCGACATCAAAAATCCTAAACCCATCTATAAACCTTTCTATCACCCCACAGCCACAACAAGCCACAACAGAAACACCAATATAGCGTCAACTTAGTCATTAGAACGCAGATAATTATTTATTCCGTGTGCCTAAAGTCAGCTATCTGCCTCCCAAATTTAAAATGTTCATCACAAAATCCCGGTGAAAACGAAAAACCGTACCGGCGAGTGCCTGCGTCAAGAAGTCTGCGTGTTGCCCCTCAGAGTCTACGGCGACAAAAGCAAACTCCCCCTTGAATACAAGCTCCCGCATAAAATGGTGTCGAATATCGATGTGTTTCAAATTCGACGCGCACACCGGGTTTTGAGCCAGGTGCCTCGCCCCCTTGTTGTCTTCGTAGACTGTGATGCATCTAGCACCAAGACCAGGCAAAATTTAACGCCACGCATACCGTAAGAAAATTGATTCCTTACTGGTGTCTGGTAGTGCTACGTACTCGGCCTCGGTGGTCAAAAGCATCACACACTTCTGAGTCTTCGAAATCCAGCACACACATCCCCCGCGCACATTACGGCTCCACCGTAAACCGACCTCTTATCTGTGGCCGTCCCGGCGTAGTAAGCATCCGCATACGCAACCAGCTCTAGGCCACGGCCTCTCTGAAAAGAAATACCAAAATTACTCTTGGAAAAACAGATTCCAAAATGCCAACCGCAGTCTTCCAGTGTACCCCCCTCGGTGAATTCGTGTACCTAGGCACCGCTCTCACTGCGTTTGCCATGTCCGGACGTGTCTGGTTAGCAAACCACATAATACACCTAACAAGCTCGCGAAAAGGCCAGTCGCCCTCGGGTTCAGACTTATCGAACTCGTCGAGTTTGAGAACTTTGTCAAGTGGGTTTCTCTTACCCGAACTAACGCCGAACTAAGAAACTGTGTTTTCCGCGAAAGCTTGCTGTGAGATCGTCAAAGTACCAGCATCCCAATCCCTTGAATACCGGCAGCCATCGTACCACTTGAGCTCGCCCAGGTTGTTGATCGGCACGAGGCGGTTCAGGTCTTCGCAGAACTGATCACACCTAGCCTTACGCCCCACTGCAAATGTATCGTCCACATGAACTACTGTTACTACTATGGAAACACTCCCCGGCCTCGACCAAACGCATGACACAAGCATCTGCTAGACTCTGCTCAAAACCAAGACTCTTCTCATGCGCTATCAGATGGTTGTGCCAGGATCTCGATTCTTGCTTTAAACCATAGAGGCTGCGGTTCAAGCGTACTACTTTGCCAGACATCACACCACAACCTGGACGCAACCGTATGTAAACATCTTCCTCCAGGTTCGACTGAACAAAGGCCTGTTCGGCATCGAAAAAACACAGGTTAAAATCCAACCCGCAAGCAATGGCACCCAACAAGTGAATGCGAAATGCTGTGGGCGTCGGGGCAAAAGTCTCAAAGCAATCAATGCCCTCACGCTTCCAACAACCCCTCGCAACCATTCTCGCCTTCGCCCGGGTCGCGAAACCAGTCTCGTTCGATTTCCAATCAAACACCCATCTCGCCGAAATAACGTTCAGGCCTTTTGGTTGCTAAATTTCACCGAAAGTCCCAGCGTTCTTCAGACCACCATATTCTTTCCCCATGGCCTGAAGCCAAATATCAGAGTACTCGTCGGTGAGCGCTTCGGAGTACGAGTTCGGCGTCGAAAGCTCGCTCACCGGGCGCGTGGGTAGGGGCGGATTATCGTGCGGTGGGGCTTGGTGGAACAGTACGTGGCCTATACTCTCCCGCGCCGCCATCAAAGACAGCAGTCCATGCTGCATGCCCACCTGATGGCGCGCGGTCTGCCCCCTCGTACGTCTCAACTGCTGCGGATTACCATCGACAGTCAGTGACCCACCCCAACACCTCTGTGGTTGCGCGCGGTCTGCCCCCGCGTACGTCCCAGCTTCTGCGGCTCGTCACCATCGGTCGGTCCTGAGAAGTAGTCCCCCAGTTTCCGGGGAACTCTCTGTCTCAGTGCCGGCTGCTGCTGCTGCTGTTGCGGTGTCAGCGACGGCGGCAGTGGCTGTTGCAGCAACGACGGCACAGGTGACGGCTGTGACGGCATCACTGGCGTCAGCGACGGCTGGGACAGCATCGGCGGCGCCGTAGACGGCTGTGACAGCATCGGCGGCGACGGGTACGGCTGTGACGGCGTTGGTGACGGTCGTGACGGCACTGATGCCGTCCTTGACGGTATCGGTGACGGGTGTGACGTTACCGGTGACGTCCTTGACGGCACTAGTGGCGGCAAATACCA
>JBBMKB010081310.1:0-12435 GCA_037833945.1 Alaria marginata
AAAGAAAAGAAAAGAAAAGAAAAGAAAAGAAAAGAAAAGAAAAGAAAAGAAAAGAAAAGAAAAGAAAAGAAAAGAAAGCAAAAGAAAGGAAAACACCATAATAATAGCAGATCGAAGAGACTTACACGAAGAGGCATCGGGCACATAGAGGGCATCACGAGCATGAAGGGCACTGAGGTTCGAAGACATCAAGGTGAAGAAGTCCGGGCGGCCCAACGCTAGCTACGTACGGCCATGGGAAGGCACACAAACGTCAGGACGATGATGGCCAGACCAAGACTTCAGTCTCAATGCTCTCTGAATCTATATTGGCAAGCGCGTCGGCGTACGAGAGAGTGTGGTCGTAGCGCTTCCGTTTCACCCAGCCGAGGCAACGGAGGAGCACGGGGTGGTGAATCTGCCGTAGCCTGTTAGTCAGGTTTGTTCGGGCTCCACGCCACGCACCCGTAAAGTAGCGTCTCAACCACCTCGGCTTTCAGCATCCGCACCGTCAGCGGCAAGCCCGATGTCGAACCTGCAAAATAATTTAAGGAAACACTCTCCCTGGGTCCCCAGGCCTTGGACATTGTCGGCCCATACACCCAGCCGACCGGTAGTCCGGCCGTTCCAGGGGGGAAGAGTGGTATAGGACTTGATTTGGGTGGCTGTTTAGTTCACCTAAGAGCAATATAGTAAAACTGACTATTAATAATAGCCTACAATACCTAGACATGTATAGGTTGAGGCTACGTTTGGGTTTAGGGTTTAGGCAAGGGGTACTAGAATTTTCGAAATAATAACACTTTCATGGCGTTGAAACCACAGGCTTTGTGCGGCTAAATTCCGAAATACATATCCCCATCATATACTACAGTACGTACTACTGTAGTGTGAGGAGAAGACAAGGATACAATTGCGACGAAAAGGGCACGTGCTATCATACAACAAGCTCTTCCTGCTTATTTGTGTTTGTGTTGACCGCAAATCTTACATCCCGGACAAAGTACCCTCGTCTGACATATTATATGACATCACGAAATCACATATTATATATAATACCACCTGTAATGTTGTCGAAGCGTTGGTTATTCGTTTGGACCCCGCTAAACTATCACGGATTTCCTTTGGGTGTATATTGCGTTCTACTTCTGCTAAAGTTAACTTATTACCATTCCCGCCACCCAAACAACAAAATACAAAGCAATCCCTTAACTAGTGATATGAAGAGCGTGGAGCAACACCGTACGTTCATCACCATGCTGCACGCGTGTTCCACACCTTCTTATATCACAGTTCGGACACATCCGCTGCCCGAGCGACCCGGGCTGCTTCGTGTGGTCGATGCTGTAATCATCAATTTGTACCACATGTTTACCCTTTGAAAAAACTGTACTTCCCTACTACCGGCGATCCATCCTCAATGCCGCGGCCTGTCCCTCGTACACGCATTGTCCTCCCCGCAAGTATTTCACGCCTGCCTCTGCTTGACGACTGCCGTCGTTCATCGTGATGCGGAGGAAGAAGTTGGTTGTTGTCTACTTGAAGTGCAAACCGGGTTATGTTTTTGCCGACAGATTAGTGCAGAGGCCCTCTCGTTGAAACTTGCCACGGTAGGAATACCACGAAACTTGTCTGAAGCTCCTCACTTCGGGACGGTCTTTTACTTTATTATAGTTTATCGATGGAAGCTTCCATCACTTGCACGGAAACTTCCATGGAGGTGGTGGAAGTGTCCATAAAAAGCTTCGATCACCTTCCACCAGAAAAGCGAACAAAGTATAAGACCCCTTGAGGATTTCTATCTATCACCCAAAAGGCCGGCGTTGAGAAACAAGATTAACGTATCCTCTGCTACGGATGTTACGGGCTAGGTATGAAACCAGTAATGCTTTAGTATACGAGTAGTTCACACAGCATCCAAAGGTATTGGGTCCCTCTTCTCCAGTTGAGGAGGCCTGTCAGTGATAAATGTTTAGCTTAAAAAGTGCAACCCCTGCCTATAAAATGATTCCGCAGTGGCGACTATCGATTGCCAACCCGAGCAAGACTGCACAACAGTATATTATTTTGTATAATAGCACCGTGTGGGTATGCAGCCATGCTGGCTGAGCCTGAAGTGACGCGACCCCGCCGCCCTTTGTTGTAGGGGAGAAGATCATCGTTGTTGTCACTCGGAAATTGTCCACCTGTAGTACGATGTAAATGGAAATGGAAAAATTGTTAGTCAGGTGCAGTTCAATCACGATCCACCCGCCAACACCCTTGTCAAAACTCGAATAGCACATGTTCGCCCCATCAGTGGTATAGTGGGGGGCCGATTCAACAAATTTATAGTAAAGAAATAGGCATCATACGCAGCCCACGTTTTTTTATTGTGTTGTACAATCCCCCCCAATTCGGTCTGTCCCGCCCGCTGGGCGGGCCAAAGTCCCGCAGGACCTACATCGGCCAAACGGGGGTATTACGAACCCCAAACTCGGTAGAAAGGAACCTTGCGTGCCCTAGTTTAGGGGGACCACACATCGCGTGGCGTGGTGCCGATGCGCTTGATATTCTTCCCAATGCCGGGGCGTTTGCTCCGTGAGAAGAGGGGCATAACCACAGCAGATAGCGCAAGAGGTATACCCCGGGGAGTGGAGAGGTTGGACATCGCGTGGGTTTGCCAAAAGGTCTACAGGGAGCAAGAGAGTGCCGGAGAAGGCGGGGACGGCTGGACCCAGCCCACTCGCGGACGTCAACGCGCACACCAGGCCGGGAGGGAGAGCGTCTATATCGTAATTTGGGGAAATCATCGGAACAATAGTCGGCATGGAGCTGAGATGAAGACGGTAACGTGCTTGTAACATATGGACGTGCAAAGCTCATCGCTAACGGCAACAGACTGCTGACATTCAATCCAAGCACCAAGCCCGGTCTCACGAGCACAGTTTTCATTATACGAAACGGTGAAATACTGCACACGTTCAACGACGTAAGCACCCGTAGTTACCGAAAGCTGATATGCTCTTCCTACTCTGCCAAGCGCATCCACCTGGAGTATATGCGGTTTAGGTTCAACAGCCCCGCTCCTAGCCAAGGCGGATTCCGACTTTGGTCAGGACCCGTGCTACCGTAGTAGGGGTTGTATCTTGGAGCCCACACATTTATCACTGATGGAGATCCTCAAGTGAGACGTTCCCAACATGTTCGGGTGTAATGTGGATTTTTCAACAACAATAGTATCGTTTGTTAGACAACCAACCCAGGGAATTGTATATCCGACTTAGCTTACAAATGCTCTAAAAGTCGGCTGTTGAGTGAGCTATAGCGCCCCCCAAGTGAAGAACTCCGGGAAATGATGGTGCTAACCTTACCGTAGCACACGTCGTCGGCGAGATACTCCTCGCAGTAGGTGTGTACTCTTTCGTCTATCACATATCACAAAGTCGCGGAAGGTGTCGTCGTTGTCTTCCACGTGGCTGTGTCTCCGAGATGAGCGCACATAAATCTTCGCGCATCCTCCCTCGCATCCCATACTATGAAGGCCGCTAAAGTTTCGGCAGATTCACACCAGCCGCCATTATGGTGGCGACGTAGCGGGGGTAGCACCTCTAGCTCTGTTTCATAGAGAATAATGTTGGTGAGGAATCCAGCCATCTCAGAAATGCTATTCGACTGCGTGGGTTGATCGGGGAGGTTGTAACTACTGGTGGCCTGCAGCATCCATCGGATTTGAACTACTGCCTGTCGAATTGCCGGACGGCTTTATCCGGAAGCTCATGTGTGTTGAATGAAATGCCAATGGCTGGGGTGGACACTCGCGTATAATGTCGTACACGCAAGGGTCCTTCTTATTGGTTGGTTCGCACCCAACAAGTACGCGGTACCTTCTGAACAAGTCCGGCAGCTCGGCAGGCAGAAGAACTCAGATCCGACTCAAACCGCAGGCAGCGAGTAGTTGCAAACATTGGTTCAAACTTCCCCGACTAACGCGCGGAGCATAACATCATATCTGAGATGGTTAAGTCCTTCAGCAAAAGTGCTCTTGATGAAGTAGAGGTAGAGGCACTACCCACGCCAAGTCGCCACCTAAAGTACAGATGCAACGAATCTGCCAAAACACCGGCCGTCTTCAAAGTTCACAATAGCATGGGACGCGCGGGAAGATGCGCAAAGACTCCTGAGCATTATGCTCCGAGAAACAGACGCGTGGAAGATGCTGACGACTACATGTGCGACTTCGAGAGAGGTGTTAAACGCATGAGAACCTTCCTACTTTGAAGAGTAGACCAAGGCCACGGTAGGGGGGTCACTTTGATGGCCTATGTTTTCAGCGTCTCAGAGTCAGAGCTACTCGCGAGAAGAGTAATTACTATATCTGTATTTTTTTGTTTTTCGCGATGTACACGGTCATGGAATGTTTTCTTACGCTGCGCAAATAAAATGTCATAAAATATGATTTTGAGTGAGGTACAAAGCCTAAACTCGGTAGTGAAAAGTGGGGTGACCCCCATGCTGTAGCCGTAGTCAGTAACTCGCCGAGACGGAGGGACTCCTTGCCGACAACGGTCAACGAAGCTTCTACGAAAACCGTTCAAGAGCAAGGTGAGTTTGGAAAGTCATCGGTCGTCAGGGAACAATATGGTTCCATCCGCGGGTTTTCTAGATGAATGTGTACGGGTCCTGGCGGCGGGTAGAACGGATGTTCGTGCAGCCGTAGAATATCGCGCACAGTGGATTACGCGCCTTCAGCTGGGTGTCCATTTACGCCTTGACCATAGGTCGGAAGGTGGGAAGCGAGCAGTTCATCATGGACGAGGATGGCATTCTGCTGCAAAAGGTGCGCATTCGTGAATGGTGGGCGGGGCTTTCCCACAACTTTTTAAACAAGCACATTCCTAAGAAAGAGATCTCCTAAGCTTGACTCCATCAGCGCTATATTTCCACAATTGAAACTCGCACGATTGCTCGGGAACGAACCAACCATGGATGAGATGATGGAAGAGATTTCTGGAACGCCAAAGTGGAAAATGATGGAACCAGGCTCCTCTCCGGCCGCGTGACTGAACCTCGACCACCCCGATCTAACTAAAACGTTTCACAACATACTTGCCAACATGTGGAGAACGGCATAACTTGCTCAGCACTGAAGTGCGTCTGATTCTCCTCCAGGAGAACAGGGCGGGAGGGAACGTTGAGCCATACATGCGTACGCCGGACAGTGTGGGCCATACCATACGCTGATGACGGGGGTATTGTCTCTAACTCGGTCAAAGGCCTTGCGAAGCGAACGACGGCTGTTGTATTTTTTTTCGAACTAGGAAGTCTCGCAGTGTCCGAGAAAAATATGGAGACCATGCTGCTGTTAAAACCGCACCAGGAGCGCCCGAGTTTGCTTCTCGCCGTCACAAAGCACCAGGCATAGGTACAGGGAGGTGATTCGGCCTGGGAGCTCATGTGTTACGACGGTTTTTACAGTACGATGCATCCAGCGGGTTAACAGATCTCGTCTAGCCGAACAGCCTAGCAGTAAGTTCCCGTTACAGACGAAGCGACAGTTACGGAGGGTGTCGTGAGGTATCGCGTATGAGGTCTACGATGGATACACAATGCGAGCAGTCGCTTGAGAACTAGGAAGCAGAGGCGCACACGCCCGCACTTGCTCGTCCCAGTTCGATCCCCTACCTGCTCTACGTACGAAAACTACTAGCAGAGACAGAGCTAACCATGGCTGAGGTGTGCAGGCAGCACGCAGCATTGAATCAGGGCAATCCAGGTGGCAGTCTTTAGTATCAACTCGGGAGAGTTTGATTGTGTATATCTTTGGAATTTGATTAGATGATCAAGTGCCACGAGTCGGGTGGTATGTGGTTGTCTTACCCGGAAACGCAATATGATGTTCTTTCATGCGAGCCTTTACCTTGAAGCATGTCCTGCAGGCCAGGAGCTGCCTCTCTATCATGAATGACTTGGACTCAGTTCAACTCTGTAAGACATGTTCATGAAGGCGCCAATGTTCTGTCAGATATACAAACGTGGATCCGACACGCGCGGGCATGCTACAAACGGTTCAAGCGGATGGTTTACAATACGGCAACAGCCGTGTTTTCCCGGAAAGCGCACATCCTAACCGTCGAGGTGATGGAAACTCTGCTGTACCGGTGTGCAGCACGGAACTTCGACCATAAGTACTTCGCCTCTCTCCGAACAGCACACCACAATCCCTTCCTACGGGTCATTGACAGCCAGCGTCGGCAATGCCCTGATAATATCGTGTTCTACGCGAAGACCTTGAAGAAGGCAGATTGATGAAGTGTCGAGATGACCATCCGTAAAAAGCGTCGACCAAGGCTACGGTAGAGTGGTCGCTTCCAGGGCTAGTCAACTCGTCTGAGGAGGTCCACACCGTACCCAAAAGCAGACTGTGATCATACACGAAAGTTCAATCCGGTGAAACATCTCATGACCTACTGTAGATATACAAGGAAAGATACAGTAAAAATACAACAATACCGGACAGTTCCTCGGGCGAGGAGCCAGAGTGGCGGCAAGGGGAAAGGGGCGGACGGGGCTGCACCACCCCGTGTATTGTGGGCAATATAAACCAGACTGCTGTGCTTAGACTGGTGGTCATATTTTATCTTGCAGATCTTATTGGAAGGGTAACATTGCACCAAGTAGATAACTGAGTTCGTTTAAGGTGGCGGCAACACACTCATTAAGTCAATGCTGAGTTAATACGGTAGTGGCCTAACGGCTGACTAAACACCTGTTTGGAAGGTTGTGCACTCTAAGAGTCTTCACGACAACTGGCAAGTTGTATTGTGACGCCGTTGTATGGCGCATGCTGCCGTAGGGATGCACCTACATTTTCTGAGACTCTTCACCTAATCTCTACATTTCACCCAACAAATGGCAGGAACAATATATAGGCTGCCAAACTGAGATTTATAATCCCATGGCCTTAGGGTCAGGGTTAGGCGACATAACCAAAAGTACTGCAAAGCGTGAATGACGTTCCAACGATTTTGGGTAGTTCCTCAGTCCTCACAGTTGAGGAGCCCCGTCAGTCAGAAACGTTTAGCCAAAAAGTGTTGTACTCTCGTAGCACGCGTCACAAAAGGTAATCTAGAGTAACGCAGTAACTGGATCGTTTGTACCTTGTACGAGCAATTTCACATTCACTATTTCTTCTCGTTGCTATTGTGTTTACCATCCGACAATGTGCAGCAGGAGCTTCATCGTCGATCACTCATATCAGCATCCGAATTTCTCGCAGCAGTCCATCGTCCGAAGGTGTTCTTGCCCTCAAGCGAATCCTTTCATGCAGAATCAGCTGTTCGCACAGCGTGTCTGCTCGGTCAGTCCCATTTTTACCATCGCCAGCCCAATGCGAGAATCGTCCGTTGTCTTCAATAGGTTATGAGCCTCGAGAATATTACGACATTCGTCCCCGTTTATATGTATCATGACCGGGCTCCACCTCCGTTGTCCTCTTTCTAGTGGCACGCTCTTCTAGCCTTTTTAGTGTTGCTGTTCGTCGGCGACTGGGACACATAAACAGCAAGCGCCTGGACCAGCAACGAAACATGTACGAAGAAAGCGGAGAAATTGTTGTACAACCGCTCGTGTGTCAAGACCGGTGGTATCAAACATCATGACCCATGTGCGGGCCCGCTTTTGACAATAATCGCAGGACGAAAGACGGAGTGTCTTTGTTTTTCAGCCGTCTTACTTTGCCGGCCTTCTCGGATGTCAAGGCCGGTGGGTGGCGGTGAGCTTTGTCCAGCCAGCCCCGCTTGACAACTATCACACGACCAAAACAAACGAACACATGTTTCATGATGTTCGTCATCGGACGACATACAGCATGAGCCTCAACGTCGGTCGCTTATAAATTTTTCCAGAAGCAAACCTTACACCACACGATTCAGTATGTGTTCACTCTCTCTCTTGTTTCTGGGCTTCCGCGCTCCTCGCTCATGCCCCCCGAAGTGAACCGAAAGGAAACACGGGCAGGTGGTCGGAGGAAGAGCATAAGCAGTTTCTCCGGGGCTACCACAAGTACGGTCGGGACTGGGTCGTCATCCGAGAGCTGTTCGTCACGACAAGAACCGACACGCAGATCCGTACACACGCGCAAAAATTCTTCAAGAACGTGGAGGGGAGGGTTCACCATCCACGAAAGGTAAACGAACCCATTCAGTGAAAGCGGCAAGGTTTACGAGGAACTGCGGTAGATATACTACGTTATCCACCCAGGAAAATCAAAAGCAGGTAATATTCGCATAATTGGCTGAGAACGGGACGCGGGCCAGCCGATTGTGACATCGTCTCGCTCGAAGGTGGAAACGAATACCTGGTAATACGAAGTATATTTTTACCTCCACGCTACTACCTCTATCGTCTTGCGCCGTCGATACCAGTTGGTTTATATCAGAAGAGCGTCTCCCTCGAACGTAGAAGACAATTAATGTACTGAAATAGTATGAATTATATTATCTTTATCCCCCCCACCCCGATTCTTAGTAAGATGCGACTCACACCCTTCATGCGACTCGCCGACCACCTCACGGCGCTTCGCGCTTGGTGCACGCGATGTCTGCCTGGTCGGTGAAAGCCCTACGTGCTCCGTTTCTACATTGCAGGGGTGCGAAGGTCTATGGTCTTATGACTAGGGCGACGCAAGAAATGAGTACACCCCCCCAATTGCCTCCATAGTATGTGGAAATTAATGAATGATTATATGTTTACTTTGCACCCTCTCTCTTGCTCTGCATGCTCTTTGTCGCAGTCCGACGGCATCGGCAAAGACAACCGCGACTCGCAATCGGTCTGTTCTGTCATGTCGAAAACAGCCCGCGCCACCGGTGCCAGTAGTAGTGGCGGACGCAGCATCAGCAGCACACGCTCGGAGGGAGCGGCAGCGTCCCGTTCTTCTGGCTCTCAACAGCAACCGCAGCACCAGAACCAGAAGCAGCCCTTCTCTGTCTCCACCCGCCTACTTCTGTAGTAGTCACTATAGTGTTGGTGTTGTCGTGGGAACGCTGCTGTTGGAGACAGTCCGCGACGACGGTGTCAATAGTGGCGGAGAAACAACCAGCAGCACCATTTCGGAGGAAGCCACTGCGCCTCGTCGCTCTTCTGGCCCTAAGCCCTTCTCTGCGTCCACCCGTCTATTGTAGCAGACCCGTGCTACGATGGGGGTATCACGTTTTAGCCAAAATTGGTTCTGGCCGGCAACGCTCCTTGACTGAGGAACTAACCAATATATATCGTTAGAATACCGAGTGTGCTTTGCCCAATGTTGTTTTGATATATATTATATCTAAGCGATGGGTGTGTCTATCGGATGAAGCATGAATATTTAAGTCAGGTTTGGGTGGGGTATAGAGCACCTTCGAGTGGGAAACTGCCGAAAACGTCGGTGCTCCCCCTACCCGTACCATGCGTCAGTAGTCACCGCGATGATACTGTCGCGAGAACGCCGCCGTATCGGAGACCGTTCGCGCCAGCAGTGCCAGTAGCAGTGGCGGAGGCATCGTCCGCGGGACAAGCTCGAACTCGGAGGTAACGGCCGCGCCACATTGTTCTGGCTCTAAGCCCTTCTCTGTACCCACCCGTCTACTTCTCTAGTACGAGGCACCGGGGGGGGTGTTGTCGCGGGAGTGAAGGTTGGTTACGGCTTGGTCCAGATTCGACCAAACGGTTAGAATTTCCGCTTCAAAAACTATCCTCACTCCTTTCAAGTAGTGTGTCACCAAAAACACAGATGCGGTAATAAGGGCGTTTAAGCTCTACACTCTAACCATGACCCACTCCGACAGCGCGTGGTAAATTTCTCCGAAGGAAGATTTAATGAGGAGTTAGTGTGGAATATCAACCATTTGTCGAAGCTGGGTCAAGTCGTAAACACTACTTCTGGCGGGGGTGGCAAGGAAAACTGAATGACGCGGAGTTAATGGGGGCTATCAACCGTTTCGTCGAAGAGAGGCCAAGCTGTAAACACTACAAGCGGGAGTGGCAGTTTTGGCAGCGTGCATGCCGGTGCAGGGGGCGGCGGTGGTTGACCTTCCACGGGCCTCATGTTTTTGTCAGTATGAAAAAAAACTGCTTCGGGGGTGGCAATCGGCATGCGACTCTTCTCGTGGGGTTTCCACAGAGGTCGTAAGGGACGGGATTAATGCAAGCACCGCGGGAAGGAACGAGACTTGTTCAACGCAAGCGCTAAGGGGGGGAAACGAAACTTGCATGTGTTCGGTCGGAGGGTGGGTATGGGCTATCGACTACACTTACAGTACCACAGTTGATTAGCATTCCCATGTATTTGCGATGAGGGCAGGATACTACGGTAAACCTTGAATAGGTTTCGTGTTGTGTGGGTTTCGCTTGGTGTACTTTCTGGGAATGTTTAAGAGTGATCGACGTTGCAGCTCGTGCTGTACGTTGGAGGATGGCAAACATAATAATATAAAGAATATCCTGTGCTTGGCCCTGTAAATGCAACGCCAGCTAAGTACTGCTTAATTAGTAAGACTGGACGGTCGTATCGTGCCTCACAAGAAAGTCGGCAAAATGTAGCAACAACTATGGACGAAGGTGTGTTGCAAGTTGCCAGTAAATGATAGCGAAACAAAGTACTCGAGATAGAGATACTGTGCACCTGCAACATGTACTCATTGGTGGTATGGGTTTTCGGATTCGGAAGATTCATAATGCACAAAAGCACGCTGTGCCAGGAATGCATGTGTCGGGGGGATAGGGTTAGGGCTAGGGTTAGGGTTAGGGTTAGGGTTAGGAGTAGTCAGTAAGATGTGGCTCCTTCCCACAGAAGCGAGTGCGAAGCAGAGTCGGACTCTCCATATATCATACCGGTACCTAACTCACAACCACGTTTGCGCCCGCCTCCCCGTGCGGTTTGTCGGTTTTTTTTTTTTGTTAGTTTGTTTCTTGCGCCCAAATATTTTCTACACAGTACAACAGTAAGGGCGGGAGTGGGGCAGCCGACTACAGGCATACCTGGTGCAGTACTGCTGTAGTACCTGGTACCTGGAGTAGCTCATTTGCGTGCTTGGTTGGTTGACTGTTATTTTTTTTTGTTTTCATTTATTGCGCCCCACTTTTCTTGGTAAAGCAAGCAGCAGAGTGGGGAGGTGGGGCTACGGAAATAACGCATGTATGTATAGCTTTCTAGATTCCGCCGCCAGCTTGCCCTCGAGCTTTTTCCGGCGAAGGTGTGGATTGCGCTCTTGAGCCCGAATATGTCTGATCAACAGGGTTCCCGAACCAAGAGGGGCTGCCCAAAACATCTGGGTGCGAGGTGTATTTTACCACATTTTCGTTAGATACTTCAGGATACCTAGCCCATTCCGTTCGAGTGTTTAGTGTATATAGTGGTTACAGTTGCTTATTATTTTCGTCTCAAAATCTGTATTTTGGGTGGGGTAAGGAGCTCCTCAAGTGAGGAGCCTTGCCAGAAATACTGTGCTACCACTAAGATACGTAGCACGCGTCAGTCCAATGCTCGAGAGTAAGGAATCTATGAAGATCAATCAATGAGGAATAATAGCAACGTAAGAAGGGAGGGGGGGGGGCGTCAACAGTGGCTGTTCTCGAGGCGATCGCGCGCCAAGCAACAGGCAGGTCGGCCATTATACCGGCCAATCCTCTTAGGACTCAAAAAGGCACAACAACAGACGACGAAAGCCAAAAAATGACGACCGCACGGAGTGATCGAATAGCTGTCGACACCCGCCGCCCTCTCGGGTTCTTCGTTATATTCGCCGACAAACCATGCAAGGAGCAGCCGCCAGCGGCGCTGCTGTTCTACTTGATCAATAAATTGGAAAACTGCGAGCAAGCTGTAGTTCCCACCTCCTTGTCTCCGGTATTTTCGTTAGCATTGTCTGGCAATAGTTAAATGGCAAGGGGAAAAGCATGACCCCGTCCCAACCGATCAACGGGTGGAAAAATTCGAGCACTTTCCCCCTTTTCTGGTGCCTTTGATAGCAGCAGTGTCTGATGATAGGTGCGTCGCACGGACACGTGCTACGATAAAGGTATGAATACAGGCTGGTTCACGTAAAAAGTGCCAAAGTTCGAGCCCGGCCAAAGTCCACGCCGTTTTTGCGAGTTAGAATCTGATTTTTTTCACACGCGGTCTTTGCGTCGGTGCCCGAAAATCGAATGACGGGGTGCTCTGTTTTTTAATGTTTTCGTCAGATCTTCGTTTTTTTCGTTGTTCTGATTGTTTCGGCCTTAAGGCAAACCCATTTTTTCGCCAAAAACATACAAAAAAAAGAGCACCCCAGCATTCGATTTTTTGGCATAGATTCACAGAACGCGCGTACACTAGGGCTGTGTATCGGTAGCATTTAACGATGGTCGAAGCCGATATATCGAAAATATATCGGCGAGCGCAGCGAGCCGTGGGGGCGAGCGCAGCGAGCCCGCGAGCACAGCGAAGCTTCCGCGCGT
>JBBMKB010081321.1:0-12434 GCA_037833945.1 Alaria marginata
AGCTCCTCACTTGAGTATCTCTATACTAATAGTAAGTGATTTTGAGCAAACTGAAAGTGCCATCTGATCAACAAACCTATACACAAAAAGCATATCGCAAAAATAGAAAGACATTCCGACGATTTTGGGATAAGGAGCCCCGTCATCCAGAAAATAAAAACGCCAAAAATCTGCTACCTCTATCGTAGAACACGTCATGTCACAGCTGTCAAAGTGGTAAAAACCGTTGGCTCCGGTCATGACCCGTCCGATACGGGTTTCTCGCGGCTCGGGTCACGTTGACCCGCACCATAGACCACATTCGTAGGTAAGCCCACGGGTATTCGGGAACTCACCCAATTGGATTTGACGGATGTAACGGTAGTAGTTCAGGCTGAAGTCAAGCTCACAGTCCTCGAAGCGGTAGAACCTCGACCCCAACGCTAGCGGGCCGCACGTCCACCGAGAGTCCATGTCTCCGTCCTGTGGCAAACGTTTCAAGCCGTATACGAGGCATTTAGAGTCATCCCACGGTAGGGGTGCAGCAATACGTCCCTGAGCTCCTGACATGAGGAGCTCAAAATCTCACCCGAAACATGACTTCCAAGACTTTCGTTCGCGCAACGCGATCACCGTTGCCATCCGCTGGTCCTAAAACATTTACACCCGTAACATGATCATACCAACCGGTAGTTCCTCACTTCAGGAGCTCAACCGGCCAGGAACGTTTAACCCTTAGAACGTGCAACCCCTACCGTAGGATGGCTCAATATGACGTTGGACGCGCGCTACGATAATAGAGATAAGCACGTTTGCGCCAAACGCTTTACGGCTGGCGAGGTGGGGGGGGCTCTCCAGCCGGAGAAGCGCTCACTATCGACGCGTTTCGGCTTCTTCTGTGTCCTAGAACAGGATTCCAGGCCGTGGGGTTGATACTGGCGTTGCACCTTCATCATTTTAATAATCCCAGCAGCAAAATTTTCACGGATGACTCCCGGGGTAGGGCACGCTGGAGTAAACATTTCCTCCGCAGAGGGCACATAAAGTGAAAGAAGGGACAGTATTGCGGGGCCGATGATGCCGTCAGCCAGAAATACCGGCTCTATGGCGGTAACTGGACACTGATCTGCATACGTGGCCACTACTGGTTGTTTCCATCGATGCCAAGCGATTTCACAAGCACTAAAACAGCGGATAACTGGCACTGCTCAACCACCATGTAGAATCTTCTGTGGTTACCTCCCTCCTGTCTGACCCCGGCTGATGCGTTCAAACATCTGGCGCCCAGATAAATGGGACCAAAACCCACACAATGTAGAGGGACCTCTACTGCACGTGTGTGCCTTGGTGTAGTAGACGTGGCACCCCTCAAAATGGTCAAGGGGGTCGCACCCACGCAAAATCATCGCGTCAATGTCTACTAAGCCTATTCTGGTGTGCTCTGAGGTTTGTATGTACACCCTGAAAAAGGAACGACGTGTACACACGAATGACGCACATGCAATATACAACAACATGAAACTGCTATATGTGGCGATGGCGGTGCCGCCAATCAAGCACCAAGGACTATTCCTTGCACGGTTGATTTTTTTCTGACATCGATCCCCCTGATGTACGCACCTTCATATAGTACACGTGGCAGCCCTCGAAGTGGGCGGGGGAGTCGCACCCGCCGTCGCTAGCCGTCCGGATGTCGAAGTTAGGATCGCGGGAAGTCGATGGGTCGGAGCCGAGCGGTAGAGCCCCGGTCGGCTTCAGCCAAGTCTGCTCTGCCACGGGGCGCACCGGGGCGTTGTCTCCCACGCGGAACTCCACCTGAGGTACGCATAAGGATAGAACGAGCAACATCTCCGTGTTGATACGCGAAGGCCACACCTCGTCCGTTCACTATGTATATATTGAGACGGAGCTAGGACGAACAAATACCTTTGCATGAATGTTCGAAGGCTGCAACGCTTCCCCCTCGGATACGGAAACTTCATTACCGTCTCTTGCGATAGCATGAATCCGCTATTGATAGAGTCCTCCTTGAGTTTTACTGACTTTGTCCACGATGGTCGTCCATTCATGTGTTTCCCTGCTTTACATGATATGAGTCTACCATACATAGCGAAACCGGCCCCCCTTCCACGAATCCGCGGCAGAGGTCGCGAACGATAGCTTACACGTGGTCTTCGAAATCGCGGCAATAGGATTGCATGGGGCGAACTGGAACCCAGTACGGGGCAGGCTACGGTAGGGGGGTCACGTTGCTGTGTCTCCAAGTTCAGCGGCCGAGCGCCACTCGCGCCGGTGCTTACCCGTTTCACCCGCAGTCTCATCAAGCGTTTGCGCTTGCCGATCTCGCGACACGCACAGCCGCCCCCTGCAAATGTTTCTTGTATATACTACGCCAACATAATATCCTCGAGTCCGGTACAGTGACGTCCACAGCCATCCACTCGTGCGAGTGGCACTATACGACTAACAAGTAAAAACTCGGGGAGGGTCTACCTACCGTAGCCTGGGTCTCAAAGGTGTTTGAGTGGGTTGAGAGTGTGTGCGCGCACGAAACGAGTGGCAAAGACACGGTTTCAATTATGCCCACCCGAACGAAAAAGCAGTTGAGAGCAGATATAGACATATATATATATATATGCATGACTATTTTATGGGAGTTCCATTGTATATACGCATGCTACAGTAGGGGTGAAAGCTTTTTTGTTTTTTTTAGCCCCTCCCCTTGACGAGCTCTATACGTAAGTCACCCAAACATACAGATTGAGAAAAAAGTGAAAGCGCCACACCCGACGAACCTTCCGATGGCCTAGGTATATACAACGAGAACAATCTTACCAAAAAAAACAAATGACGTTCCAAAAACCTTTTGGGCTCAGGAGCCCCCGTCGTTCAGAACATGTTTTTAGCGGCACTATGTGTGTTGCCCCATATCACTGTCGTCGTAGCACACATCCAAGCGCGAGGCAACCGCACGTAGGTGATGTCTACCGTCAAACCACGCAAGCTAACACACTCCCTGCGATGAACTTCTTCCGACGTCGGGAGTCACATCGTGAATAAGGGAGACGCGCAAGGCCAAGTGGAAGTGGCGTTGGCATGATCCCGTCGAGATGTTTCCATTTCCATATCATAGATGACGCGTGCTATATACGATCGTAGAGGTGGTAGCACTTTTTAGCCAGCTAAACAACAAATTTCTGAATATCGGGGCTCCGTATTGAAAACATCGCAGGAATACCATCCTTGTTTGGCAGTGTATGCATATATAGTTGTATACCTACTTAGACACATTCTACGATAGAGGTTCACCATTTTGTTTTCTAAAGCTCGTCACTCGAGGAGCTCTTTACCTCACTGAAAAAATGGCGTTTGTACAAACGGAAAGTGCAATCCGATAAATAATCCGTGGCCCTTCTATACAAAAAAAAGACAATTGCAAAAATGGAATGACATTCCGACGACGTCGGGCTAAGGAGCCCCGTCATTCCAGAATATATAATGGCTTAAAAGTGCTACCTTTATCGTAGAACGCGTCCTTACAGGCCATGGGATAGTTTCATCTCGGGTTGCGCTTGCACTTTTCTCGAACTCACTTTTTGAGCGGGGTGTGGAGCTGTTCAAGTCAGGAGCTGTAGAAAAAAAAGGGTGTACGTATCATACCTCCACCGTGTACAAAGCGTCTGTCAGATGCATCGCTCGGGAGTTTGGCTTTCCCCGCTGTCCAAAAACAAAAGTCGGATACTCTTACGTACGAGTTTTGGTTGGAGGGGACCCGTGCTGTATATTTCTCGTTTCCACGGTATCACATCATACCCTCGATGCACACTTGCCTCGTTGATGACGACGCTTCCGCCACTCGAAGGCACCACTTCGATTTTGACGTAGCGGGCCAGGACACGAACGCCTCCGAAAGTCTGCAGACCGTCGCTGCCGACGGGGCGGCCACCCGCCTCGATGCCTTCGCGCACCGTGGAATAAACACCGGCCGAGTCCGCCGCCATGACGTTGAGCTGACCCCCGGCATCCGAACTTTCCGAGAAGGCTGGTATTAGGGCAAAGAGATTGGGGCATTTGGTGGGCCTTGTGGTGACGCGTGCTGCGATAGAGGTAGCATAGGTTGGCCGAACAAAATTATGCCCTCGACTGAGAGACACACCCCGATGTCTTTGGACTCCAACGTTTCTTCCGAAACGTGCTTTGTTAGGTGCCTACAGTAGGCCATGGTGTTGTTGATCGGTTTATTACTGTACACATTTTATCAATAGCTTTTTTTGTAAAAACAAACATGCTTTTGGTGAGGTTATGAGCCTCTTCTGAGTGAGATAATATACGTAGAGCTCCCCCAAGTGAGGTGGAGCCTCAGAACAAAACGGTGCACCTTTACCGTACTGTACGCGGGAACGCAGTTAACAGGACCAAAAATTGGTTGTAAAAATAGATATATATATAGGTTTTTGTGTCTACCGTAGGTCCTATTAACTACATTCCCCCGTAATAACGGAGATCCTTAACTGAAAGAACTGCCCCATAACTCTGGAACGTCGTTTTGATTGCAACACTTTTCAACAACAACACTTGTTGTGCGATGCCTAGCTAGGCCGTGGGATTGTTCGTCGAGGCAACAATTGGTTTATTTATTATTTCTCAAACTCAGCTTTAGCGTGAGATATAGAGCTCCTCGGGGGAAGAAGGATCCTCCGAACAAAAAACAGGTTTACGTACAATACCCCTCCTCTACTATCATAGCATTTGTCAAGGCAAGAAGCTGGGTCATAAGGCAAGCCTTGTGGACGCAAACGCGCCATGACCAATTGGATGAGTTCCTTCGAGCGACGCTTGCCACTGTAATGATGCATCTAGACGTGTTGTGAACCTGCTTCCATACCCCTCTACCCAACAATCTATATGACGTAAAAATAGATTCAACCAACCCAACGATCTACATTGTTTGACACCATTTCTGGCTAGCTGTTTCGTGATCCAGGGGTCTCCCATGCGTTTCCCCAAGAGCGACCCGTGAGGCTCCCATGGACGACCCATGGAAGGCACATGGGATAGCCATGGGAGCCCACATAAGCCCGCGGGAAACCTATAGGAGACCAGTGGGAGGCCCATGGGAGACCCATGGAAGCCCACAACCAGCCCATGGGCCTGGGTACAGAACGAATACGCTTTTAAGACGAAAATGGTGTGCCAGCGATGTATTGGGTAGTTTCTCGGTTGAGGGGCCCCGTCAATCAGAGCCAGTTATAGTTTGGACCATAAGAGCTGGCCCTATCGTCGCACGTATCGAGCAGCATACAAAGGAAGTGCTTTAGGACAAGATGAAACACACCCCGTACGAATACTTATTACTCCGGCCAGGGATACCTTGATCGCGGCTCTTGAGAGGCCCCTTTGATGGTCGTGAAAACAAAACTTTAGAAAGTTCCCGCTGCGGCTCATGCCATACAACCGGGCCTTGTCGCACGGTTGTCAGGCAAACCTATTATAGCGCGGCGCGTTTCTCACCTATGCGGAGCTGCTCGAGAGACTCTGGGGCTTGCAGATCGTAGGTGATCTCGCATACCTCTCCGAATGAGCATGTCCATGCCGACGAATCAGTAGCATCGCCGTCCTGCGAACAACGCAGCAGTTTGAGATGGCCGGGTAAGAACGGGAGGTGGCTGTTCGTTCGAACAATCAGTCAGTGCCGATTTGGCGCGTGCTACGAACTGTTTACAGTACACGGACTGCTATGACGGGGGACCGTAGTAAATAGGACCTACGGTAAACACAAAAACCAATATATTTCCCCATTTTTACGAGCAATATTTGGTCCTATTTACTATGGTCCCCCTTAACAGTATCGCATGTTGGGGTGTTTCGTCCGCGGCTCATTGAAGATGAATCGGTCGCATCGCCGTCCTTCCTGCGCACCAAAAAATCCAGCCAACGAAGAACGTCGGGGAACCTCTTGCGTTCAAAGGCACCTATTGACGGTCTTTCACCAGTCAGCGGCCCGTGCTGACAAGCAGTGACGATTTAGCGCCTGCTCAGGGTAGTATTTTCACGCCTAGCGCAGGAATCAAGTGTGTGGAGATGTTCTGCCCGCGGTTCCTTTCTTCACTCAACCGACCTTGCCAGGGATTGTCAGGGATATATTTGTGCCCGGGGTTCTCCTCTAAATACACCGAGCTTGTCATGAGCGCTTCCAGCACACCTACCATGACGCGTGCTACAATACTATGAATAACACGTTTTTGCTAAATTAGTTTCTGAATGACGGGGCTCCTAAAAGCCCAAACTCGTCGGAACGTCATAGCTGTTGTTTTTCGATCAGATTTGTTTATATTCCTAGGTCATGGGATAGTTCATCTGGTTGCACTTTCATTTTTCTCCTAATCAGCTTTTTTGGAGGGGTGTAGAGCTCCTCGTGCGAGGAGCATCAGAGAGAAGAGGGGACACCTTTAACCGTGACATGTGTATCGACTCTGGGGGAAGACCCGGAGAGTCTGTACCCCTCACAGCTCGTTTCGGGTTGCGTTGCTTTAGGTCCACGACTGACTCTCAGGGAGACAAAAACGTTGTACGGACGCTTCCCTGCAGCTGTGATTCAAATCCGCATCAATACCCTTCACGACAAAACTGACACGACAAGCGGAGCGTCAGTTCTAGATTGGGGCGGGTAGTGGAAGTGGTACGTTCGCCCCTAAACGACTACTACTACGGTACGAGGGGTGTCGCCTGCATGTCCTTGCGCTCCTGACAGACTTCTGTATTCTCCACCCACCAAATCACTTTGAAAAACACCGTGAGCTACTGGGCTGATATCCACAGTCCCATGTGCTAGTAGGTATCGGGCACGAAAATACGTGAACACACGCCGGATAAAAAAACTCACACATCGGACAGAACAAGGTCTAGAGAATCTACAGTGTATCCCGTATCGTATCTACTGTTGTGACATGTTGTACTGGATCTGAATCTACAGAGTACGGATCCAACCCAAACATAAACATATACTACATCATGCATATCGTACGGTTCCTACCGGGTAACATGAGCTATACCTGGTAGACCATACAGATCTTCCCCTGAAACATCTAGACCACCAAGCAAGTAGCAATGATGCTTCCGAGGTGCGAAGAAATCAGGGTAACCTTGTCACTCGAAGAACCCCGTCAGCCGCACCACAAGGCGACGGTAGGGGGGGGCTCTTGTAGGGGCTCTTACTTCGGTAGTGACGCGTGCTAGGATAAAGGTATATATCGTAGAACGTTTTGGCTTTTTTCAATTTCCCGAACAACGGGGGCTCCTTGACCCAAAATCGTCGGAATGACATCCTTGGTTTCGCCGTATGTTTTTTTTTATACCCATATAGGACGTGGGTTTGTTCATCGCGCGATGTTTTTTTAGTTTACTCGAAGAAGCCAGCTTCTGGATGAGGTGTGTAGAGAGCTCCTCCTCAAGTGAGTAGCCTCGTTAACAAAACGGTACATGTGTCCAGTCAAGGGCCTTTCGTGCGAGCGTCTATTATACTGAATACATACTTGCAGCTCGTATATACGATATTGTGTTTTTGTATGGTGTTTCGCCATGTGCTCTGCCAAGGAGTTATTTGTCACGCTCGCGTTTCTTGGGTGGAGCGCAGGGCCGTTTGCGCTCGCGGTTTGAACCCGGTAGTGACACATGCTACGGTAGAGGTGCGCCATTAGTATTTGCCTTCTGAGGCTAATCACTTCGGGAGCTCTATGCCTCACCCAAAAAACTGATTTTTGAGTAAACTAAAAATTGAAAGCCGATAAACAAGCCCTCGGCCTTGGTAAAATAGCAAATTTTAATTCAAAAATGAGAATGACGTTCCGATGACGTTTGGGTTGAGGATCTTTCTTCATTCAGGCAACAAAAATTGCTACGTGTTTCGTAGAAAACATAAATTAAAAGTGAAAATAAACTGGGCTACCCAGCCTACCGTAGCTGGGGTCGCGGGAACTGTTAGAAGCTCAAATATATAGCCGCTACCGTTGCGTATGTGGTCAGAGGAATTATGTTACACAGCATGCAGTTTCCGGCTCACCAAGGTGTTCATGGCCGAGGAGGCGTCGGTAGTGGCGGTAGCGGAGACGTCGATCCGTGTGCTGGCGGACGTTCCGACGACCGGCACCTCATCCACCTCCACGTAGATCTCCACCTGTATCCAGGCAGGAGGCGACGTTTTTATAAAAAGAGGGAATTGTATGAATAAGAATTTTTAGCTGTGGGATCGAGAATCTCGTCGCTCCTTATCTTACTGTAGTAGCAGGTTGCATGTGATAGTTCGAGTTAAGGGGGGGGGTATTTGAAGTGAAAACTCAGGGCGGGGCTACTTGCTGTGTGCTCTCCTGGGCCCCGCGGGGGAACCGCCGGGTGTAATGACCTATGGGAGAACAATTGGTGGTCGCCTACGGCAACGAAACAAACTTGAAGAATAACTGGTGTAAGGCATCAGTGGGCGCCTTCTACTGGAACAGAAAAAAACTTTAAAATAATTCGGGTAAGGCATGATTCCCGCCACCTTCTGGATACCAAATCAAGGACGCAGGCTTGGCACTCTTCAGGGTGTTCACATCAACCAAGGTGACAAAAACTTCTCCACCTGCGGCCACAGGCAGAGGGTATGACTGAACAGGGTATCCGGGCGGGGCTGCATACTATACCGAACAGGACAACCTGTTGTTCAGAAACCTGAACGAGCTACGAATGCCGTAATAGCCTGAAACAGGAAAAAAACAAATGGTCCGAGCGGAAAAAAAACATGAGAATGGGTGAGTTATACCCTGACCTTTAACTTTTGCGCCTTCCGAACTTATCGGGGGTCTCGCCCGCGTTCTTAATGCATGTACATATTATTGGTAGTTTTTTTTCTGTCCTGGACTGCGACACATGCTACGATAGAGGTGCGCCCGTTTTTTTCTGGGGATCTTGACTTTAGGGCGCCATGAACTTCACCCACCAACTGATTTTTGAGTAAAATCAAAGTGCAACCCGATGAACAGACCCATGTGGCCTAGTTGCACAAAACAATCGGACTGAAAAACAAGGAGTTTCCGACGATTTTGGGTTAAGGAGCCCCGTCATTCAAAAACAAAAAAGCCAAAAAGTACTACCTCTATCGTAGAACCCGTCCTGCACGCTCTCTTGCTACCGCCGTGACCCATGGAAAACGGGTGCCTCCACCTCTACTGGAACATAATTTGAAGTTACGAAGCACTGAATGTAAGGGCCTCACTGCCGCCATTCGGCAAGTGCTGCGACTGAGGTAGCGTTTTGGGGGCATACTGTTTATGCCTGACGAGAGGCTCCAGAGCTACGGGGCTATTTCATACCAGGTACCTATTCTTGTGTGAATACTGTTTGTGCTTGAATCGGGTTTTAGTTGGGCATGGATGGGGTTGTCCACTGAGTTTCACTGCCAATGATTTTCGGGAGTCACCCCACGGTAGGGGTTTCACATTTTTGGGGCAAATGTTTCCGGCCGATTGAGCTCCTCGAGTGAGAAACTACGCCGAATGGCTTGATAATTTTACGAGCATATTTATAGCTCGCATAGAACTGTTCGTCGGGATGCGCGAATCGAATTCTTCGAAGTAACGACTATTGAGCTCCTCATGGGAGGAGCGCTCAGAAACTCCTCCAATATGGCGAAGTACTTTCTGTCTTCCGTGTAAGGCATTCCTGGTACTCTAGAAAGTCCTATATCGACTCCGATATATGGCGAAGTATTCTCCAGCTGCTATGATGCCCTTCGGTATCGAAATCCAAGCATTGAAGGCCTTCCATGCATTTTGGAAACCCCAATAACGGCAGTGCGTTTTCTTCTCCTCGAATATGGCGAAGTGTTCTCCAGCTCCCACGATACTTTTTCTCTCAAAACAGGATACTGTGAGGCCTCCCAGGCACTGTAAAACCCCACGTACTTACCTCCAGTATGGCGAAGTATTCTCCGTCTTCCATTATGGCTTTGATCTCAAAGTCCGAGCCTCCGAGGCCCTCCAGACCAGGGATCTCTTGCAATTCGGTAGATCCGGTGGTTGCCTCCCACCCGTCCACGACAGTTTGCCCGTCTAGTTCCACCGTGAGCTTACTGGTGCTGTCGGGGTGGAGAGCTGTCAAAAAGGTTCATTTAGTTTTCGGGGCACGAAACAGGTGTCGACTGTCAGCTAAGTACAGGGGTGGAGCTCTGTCGGTTGCATCAATTTTCGGGTGACGTACGTGCTGTCTCGTGTCAGTAAAGCCCATGGAAAACGCTATCTCGTGCTTGATTTCCCATTGATGGTGTACCGTGAGCTTGCTCCTGCCGTCGAGATGGAGGGCTGTCGAGAGGGTCGATGTATTTCGGGGCGCCAAACAACTCTCTACTGGCAGCGAAGGCCAGGGGTGGAGTGCTGTCGTAAGGGTCGATTTTGGGTGGCATACGTTTCATTTTCGATGCCGGCGAAGCCCATAGAAAGCGTCCATTCGTGTTTAATTGCCCATTTAGTGGTACCGGGAGTTTGCTGATATTGTCGTGATGCAGCAATGCCGTCACGAGGGTTCATTTAGGGGGACACAACAATTGTCTACTGTGGATGAATCCCAGGGGAGGGGCGCGGTCAGGAGGGGACATTTTGAGGTGACTAATAATTTGTTCTACGTAAGTGAAGCCCATGGAAAACGTTCACTCGTACTTTACTTCGCCGTTTACTGATACCGTGAGTTTGCTGATGCTGCCCGTGTGGAGCGCGATCGTCCCGAGAGTTCACATCGGGGCAGCACAACACAATCAGGTGCAGTCGTATAGTCCCAGGGTGGAGCGCTATCCTAAGGCCTGATTTTGGGCGACAAATATTCTGTTTCGTGTCAGTAAAGCCAATGTGCGAAACGTTCACACATGCATTATTTCGCCGTTTACTGATACCGTGAGCTTGCTGATGATGTCGAGGTGGAGCGCTGAGATCACAAGGGTTCATTCATTTCGGGACACGAATCAATTGCCTCCTGCCAGACAAGGTCAGGGGTGGAGTGTTGTCCTAAGGGTCGACTTAGGGTAGACGAATGCTTTGTTCCGTGTGAGTGAACCCCATAAAAAACCTCCACCGGTACTTTCTTACTCCGTTTAATCTCCACCGTGAGCTTGCTGGTGTTGTCGAGGTGGAGCGCTCTCAAGAGGAAAAGTCGATTTCGGGGCACAAAAACAACTGTCTACTTTCAGTTTAGGTCGGGGTTGGAGCGCTGTCAATAGTGTTGAGTTTGGGCGTCAAACATATTGTGTCGCGCTTCCTTACTCCGCCTCCCACTCACTGACGTGAGACTGCTGATGATGTCGAAATGGAAAGCAGTCGAGATGGTGAATTCTGGGTGACGAACCATTTTTCTCGTGTCATTTAAACCATGTTTCAACCACAAAACATATTACAAGGTACAATAGTGATCGCTCTATGGTACCGGCATGCACCAGCCGACAATACCACCGGCACCTATAGCGGCAACCGGCACCACTCCGCATACTGCCAAACTCCTGGTACTTCCCATCCTTGCCAAGCGAATTCACAGGCGCTGCAGCGGGAAACTCGGCGCTGTAGCGGGAAACCCGGCACTGCCCAACCGGCACTATACGAAGACGGACATCTACCACACTCGAGTGTTCAGTAAAGCCCAGGATGGAAAACGTGGGACTATCCAACCCCAGCACTGTTGGGACAACTCTGACGCAGGTGTCCTCACCTATCTTGACCGACGCGATAGTCGAAACGTCTTGGTACGACGCGGAGAGCGCGTAGTACACGCCACAATAGTTCCTTGTCAGCCCGGTATAATCGTCGGAGGCGGAGGACGTCTCCTCAAACGGCTGAGTGCACCCGTACCGGGAGTCGAGCTCCAAAGATCCATCCTGCAAATAAAATGCAGGTGAAGACGCGATTAGTTGGAGGGCTGCGCGTTGGCCGGCTGCAAGTCTTCCAGATAATACGCTAGCACAGGCTACGTAGGCATCGGCCGACTAGTTGACACCCGATACGACAGAGGAGTCATCCCACGGTAGGGGTTGCACATTTTGGGCCGAAAGTTTCTGAACGGGTGAGCTCTTCAAGTGAGGAACTACTGGTTGGTATGATAATCTTACGAGTATACTTGTTTCAGGACTAGGGCATGAAAATGTTGGTTGCGTTGCGCGAACGAACGTCATCAAAGTTGTATGGTTCGGGTTTCATATATTGAGCTTTCTTATATTAGGAGCTCAGAAACAAAAGAGTACACCTCTACCCTGTGGGAAAATTCAGAGGTGTGCGGAATGTTTTTTCTGAGGCCTTAGGGGGTCAGGAGACATATATATGCTGCGATAAAGGTATATAGCACTTTTTATTTACAAACGTGTTTTCCGAATGACGGGGCTTCTTAACCCGAAATCGTCGGGAGCTCCTTGTTTACTCGGTTCGGTTGTTTTTGTATACCTAAGC
>JBBMKB010081332.1:0-12433 GCA_037833945.1 Alaria marginata
ATCTGCTATTACTTACGAGGTATAATAATAAAATGTTCGTTTGACAGCGAGACAAAAAACAAATCTTGCTGGATGTTGTAAAGCCTATTGCACTCTACTAAAAAGACACAGCTTTGCGCTTCGCAACAAAGAAAGTCCTCGCGAAAGAACCATGTTGATAAAAAAGGAGACATAGGGCCGAGGTGGGGAGGTTGGCTCGAGGAGAACTTTTGGGTATACCCATGATCAGCAGCATATGACACACATGTTAGAAGCTGTTTGAAGGGGTTTCTGGTTTCTCAGAGCTGCTTTGGGACTGCGGGCATAGCCGCGATGATATCAGAAAGAAAATGAGCCGTCAACGATCGATGTCAGGCTCTAAACTCATTATAACATTATAGCATTATAACCTCAAAGCCCGTTCTGAAAAAATATACCACGTACATTTATTTCTATGTTCAGCGTTCTTCTGTGACGGGTGATTGGACTCACTGGTCGTGTGCATGTCTATATGATACAACACTGATATACACCGATTTGATTTTGTTGCCACGTGTATAGTGATTCATATCGTATCGGATGTTCCGATAAATCGGAAATCGGATCCGTAATCGACCCGGAAAAAAATCGTCTCGACTTCCAATGAGAGCGCCTTGCCTTTAGAGGGGGAGGTGCCTCTAGAGGCGAGGGGGTGTCTCTCCGTGCCCCCTTAGAGAGTCCCAAAGGGGCTTATTTCATCGCGAGGTGTAAGCAGGAAACCAAACTGCATGCTCCTTCGGCCGTACCTGATAGTGTACATACGACATGACATATTATATGGTTCCGTATTTCTGCCGCGCATATCGTTTATCGTATCGGAATCGGAGTGGTTGGCGATCCGATCCGATCCCATCCGATCCGATCCGATCCGATCCGATCCGATCCGATCCGATCCGATCCGATCCGATCCGATCCGATCCGATCCGATCCGACCCAAACATATCAGATCGTTTATCGGATATCGTTCTTCAGGTCGCTATCGGATCGTAATCGATTGCCGTTCCGATATGAACCTCTTGCCACATGTGCGCTCGCCCAGGGTGCAATCGGGCGCTCTTCTGTCTCGCGGATATACCATCATAATATACTTGCATCACGTGATCACGGGCGGGCGTAGTTGTCATACGATGAGAGTCTTGAGTGATGAGCCCATCACGATAAATCTCCTCCAAACAATAACTCACTGCTCAGTAGTATACTCTTCGTGTATATGTATATATATATATATACCGGCGGTGCCGACTCTGGAAAAACACTCCGAGAATAGTAAATTGCACCTCTTCTTGCACTGGGTACAGCGGCCGCAACGAAAATGAAAAAGAAGACTGTAAGCGAGCGCGTAGCAGCAGTCGAGAAGACACGCGCCACGATAGACTAGGTATACTATTAATAGTATAATAGCAATGCTTTGACTCAAACGTTTTCTGAAGGACGGGGTTCCTTAGCCCGAAATGGTCAGAATTTCATTCTTGTTTTTGAAATATGTTTCGTTGTATATATATCTATTATATCAAAATTTATTTCAAGCACTTTTTTTATAAAATACATATATTATACGTCAGCTATGAGTTCGATCTAATTGATGGTCGATACTCATCTTTGCAAGCTGGCTTTAGATATATAGATAAGCCATGGGACTGCTCGTCGTGTTGTGCACTTTAATTTTTCCCAAATCAGTTTTTGGGAGAGTTATAGAGCTCCTCCTCGTGGGCGGAGAGGCTCATAACAAGAATGGTGCACCTGTACCACCGTGTACCAGGGTGGTATGCTTCCGCGCAAGTGCGCTCGTATGATAGCAGTATACGAGAAGCGATAACCTGAGCGAGTGTCATGCAGCTCCTTCCAAAGTGCTAGTGCAAACGCAAAAACAGCCACGCAAACACAGCCATATCGTATCCATCCTGGATGGATGCACTATGTTTACTTCTTCGTGTATACCTGCAACATTTTCCACTGGTGTTTTCGCTGTTTTTCTATGCATCCCAGGTATAATACAACGCAAAATAAAACAAGGGTATTCTATACTAACTAATATTTGTAATTACAGAGTAGTAGTGTAAGAAGTAGTATTCGTCGCTTTTCATGGACGATTGTCCCCTGTGGAGTCACTAAAAGGCCAAGGTCAGAGTGCAGGTAGTGGTCTCTCTGTAGTGCCGATATGTGCCAGCCGGAAACATCGGCACTACAGCGGCAACCGGCACTTCGCCGGATACTGGCACTACTGACTGGTTGTTCCTGTATGTGCCGAGTTGTTCCAGTATGTGCCGAGCGGTTTCACACACCATATGCGGGCAACCGGCCCTCCTAAGCCGGCGCTACTTATGAATAATGAATAGGGACCTTTTGCAGTACGCCGAAAGGTTAGGGTTAGGACGTGGTACCGTACATGATAGTATTCATGCCCGCAGGTATGTACCACAGTATGGTGTACGATACCGCACTTGACGCTACCTACGATATATATACTGATTAAAGTACCGTAGCATGTACCTGGTATATATTTCTTTTAGTCTACATACTTCAACGTGCATGTACCCACTAATTCCAAGTAATTTGTCCCTAGAACGGAAGGGATTATTAAGGGGTTAGATTTGGGAGTCAACAACGACATTATTAATAACCCACGAGTATACTCGTAGCCAGATTTTTCCACGAACCACTCTAAAAATACGCTTTGTACTGAAATAAGTGTACAACGCACTCTGTCTCAAAACAAAATTTGATCTGGTTCAAAATGCCTCAACAGAGTAACCAACTCTTTCCGGTTTGCACTCACTCGCGTCTAGTTGACAAACCATTTGCAAAACAAATAGAACACGTTTTGCAGTCGCAAACGGGTTAATCACCGAGGTGGCGTCGCGCGCTAACCGCAGGGTTTTCCTACTTGCTGTACAACAGAAACATGCGTCAAGCCCGCCGCTACTCGGGTCGGCGTGTTCCGAGAAAGCTTGACGGGAACACGACACGATGTCATGCCTCCTTAAATTCATTTTGTGCCGTCGGGCTTGCACTCTAGACCGTCGACTACTACCAGTACAGTAGTGTGGTCCCTCTATAGCGCCGGTGTGCCAGCCCCAAATACACCGGCACTACAGCGGCAGCCGGCACACTAAATACTCCGCATGCTATGTACCAGCACTGGTTTTTCCCATATATATGTGCCACGCAAATTTTGCAGGCCTTATAATGGGCAACCGGCACTAGTCAACCCGCACTATAGAGGGACCGCTACTACTATTATTGTAATAATTATGAACTCATTCGCCTGACGACAAGGCACGCATGCGCAGCCCGAGAGTGTGCCGTTCATTTCAAATCTAAGGAACTGTCACGCGCTACGGTAGAGGAGACGTTATTTACCTCTTTTTATGAGGCGCCTCTTACTTGAAGAGTGTTACTACTGTGTACTGTGTACGCCTCCCCAAAAACAAATCTTTGAGTAAACTGACAGTGCAATCCGATTAACAAACCCATCATGGCATATGTAAAGTATGCAAAAAATATATACTGAAAAGAAGGGCGGCATGCCGACGATCTTGAGTTCAGGAGCCCCACCAGTCAGAAACGACATTATTAGCCAAAAAGTGCTCACACCTCTGTCGTGGCACGAGTGAACTACAGAAGAAGAAGAACAGGACGCCCGGTCTTATGGAAATCGGTCGGTAGAAATTGAGCCTCCTTGGTTAACGATCTACATAATTAATAAGAAGAACAGGACGCCCGGTCTTATGGAAATCGGTCGGTAGAAATTGAGCCTCCTTGGTTAACGATCTACATAATTAATAAGAAATTTGACCGAAGAAAAAAACCCGTGTTCAGGGTCGGGTGCCACACTAAATTCCATACAATTTAGAAGCCGGCAGAGTAACGTGTGCTCCACGGTGGAAACAAAATAAGACACTGAGACTCTTGAGAGTCGACGCCAAGACGCGTGCTACGCTATGAAAAAGGCACGTACACAGTATACTGCATAGCACTTTTGTTTTGTTTTTTTCTGGGTGACGGAGCTTCTAACCAAAAAACGTCGGAGAGTCATTTTTTTGCTTGTTATTCGATTTTTTTTGTATACACACCTACCAGGTAGATACATGGGTTTGTTGATCGGGTAACGTTCAGTTTAGTCAGAAAAGCATTATGGGTGAAAGGTATGGAACTCCTCGATTGAGAAGCCCCATAAATAAACCGGTGCACCTCTACCGTAGCATGTATGTGTTATTTGACGAACTACGCCGCGCCCTCTCCTAGCCAGCTTCAGACATCTCCAAAGGGGTTCCCATAATATTGTGGCGGGGCCTCTCCGAGAGGCTCGTTTTCACTGGGGGAAATGGCAGACTCGCTCCAAGCAGGATACTCGTAACTACTGCCGTTCCGTCGTGTGCGTTAGTACATTTTACACTTGGTTTCGCTCGGAATGATGCTACTATTTAGTTTGGTTTCACTTGATATATCCCACCGATATTGTTTCTATGTGCAGGTCCATTCGAAGGCCAGCGGCGGCAGCATCCTCGTGACCAATTCCACGTTCGGCGTTTCGTCGCACTACGGAGCGGCAGCGGTTATCCATGCTGCAGGGACGGAAACGGTTGAGATCCAAGACTCACGCTTCAGCGAAGAAGAGGACGGCGCCATCTATGACGGTGGATCTGTGCATAGCGGTGGCCGGCCTACGAAAGGTGGTGGTCTTATCGATACCAGTGGGTCTATTCACAGCAGTGGCGGTGGTCGGTCTGTTTACGGCGATGGGCCGACTACTAGCAGTGAGCGGCCAACATACAGTTCAGGGTCTGCTGAGAATATTAGCGGGCCTATCGATAGGGATGGATCTGTTTCCGAGAGTGGACTTGTTAAAAGTGGCGGGACTGTTGATAGTGGTGGGTTGGATACCCACAATGCCAGCTTCGCCGACCGTCGAGCTCGAGCGGTTTTCGCTGGGCCGGGCGTGGATCTGTCGGTGATGGGAAGCTCGTTCTCGGTGATGGGGGCAGGCGCTTTGTCGTGCTACGGCGCGATGATACGGGGCTGCACTTTTGTGGTGAGAGCACGTAGGATGCACTGGGTATAGAGTACGCGAAGGGACTAAAACAATCGATACATGATATTGTAATCGACGCTTTCTACGATAGAGTTAGCACTTTTTGGCGGTTTTTGTTTCTGGATGACGCGGCTCCTTGACCCGAAATCGTCGAAATATTCTATTTTTGCAGTATGTTTGTTTTGTATAGATGGGCCACGGGTTTGATCATCGGATTGCACTTTCAGTTTGCTCAGATTCATTTTTTCGGTGAGGGTACAGAGCTCCTCATGTGACGAGCTTCAGAAAATCAATGGTGAACCTCTATCGTAGAATGCGTCAATCAGTATAATAACACCAGCTTGTTTCTGAAGATGTTCATCACTTGAGGAGCTCCATACCTCGCCCGAAACCTGTTTTTGAGTAAACTGAAAGTGCAACCCGATAAAGAAACCCATGGCCTAGGGGTAACAAAACAATATTATTGCAAAACAAGAATGACATTCCAACGCTTTTGGGTTGAAAAGCCCCGTCATCGAGAAAAAAGTGTTCGCCATGAAGTGCTATACTAACACTAGTATTAATACCTCTATCGCAGCACGCGTCAACATGGAGAATCGACGCGTCTAGCACTGCTCACCCGACAGGGGCACCAACCCGTTGGGATCGTCACTGAGACCATAGTAGGGTTAGAACAGCTGGAAAAGGGTTTCCAAATGTTGGCAAGACGTCTGCAAGATGGATAGTTTGGACAGTTATTTACCCTCTAAACATTGTGTAGAACACACTCTGCCTCACATGAGAAGTTGAGCCCCACCCAAAGTAAGACTATACTCGGTCAACTATTTACCAATATCCCAGCAGGTGAAACATTTCTCACGTAGAATTCCTCTCACAACGAAACCAACACTAACAACAACCTTCACATATGGATATTCTCTCACGACCGCGACGACCATCGTCGCCTCAAGCCGATGTGCCTATTTTCATGATTTCGGTGCGACCGGGACAAACAAGAGTAGCCCAACTTGGCTGGGGAGTACATCTAGCAAGCATAGCATAGATATATGGTATCAGGCCCAATCTGGGTTCAGATCAGATGGCTGTCCCCTCTTACCACTATACCAGCCGGTAGCAACTTAATGCATGAATTACCAATAGCCAAGACAGCTTCCACACATCTTATGTTCGGCTCACAACGACGACGATTACACTTTTTTACACCAATACGCCTTCCTACAGGGCGTCGGCGCGGCTATCACCAGCAGCCACAACCCGGCCAGAAGAGCCTTGAACAGACCGGTCGTTATCGAGGGTTCGAGTTTCGAGCGGACGGCTGGTGGTCCGGCCGGGCATGCAGTAGTGGCCGTTCGTGGCGGAGATCTGGCCATCACTGACGCCATATTTTGGGGTGTCGGCGTAGAGGGGGCAGCGGTGTCCTTCGAGCCTTCAACCTTCGGAGGCAGTCTGAGCCACCTAGAGGTGAGTGTCATCCTACTGTAGGGGTATGGTATCATTTTTTGGGGTAAAACGTTCCTGACCGGTTGAGCTTCTCAAGTGAGGAACTACGGTTTGTATGATCATTTTACGAGTGCATTTGGTTTAGAACTAGCGGATGGAAACGTTGATCGGGTTGCGCGAACGAAAATCTTGGAAGTGATGTTTTTCGTGATGTATTGAGCTCCGCGTGTCAGGAGCTCCGAAACTTATTGCTGCACCCCTACCGTGGGATGACTCGTGAGAGGTGTGCTGTGCCACTACGGACGCGTGCTAGGATCGTGGTACAGTAGTAAAAACACTAGCAAAAACAGTAGTACAGCATTATTACCCTCCTACTACTGACAAAAATGTCAAAGTCCTACAGTACAGTAAATCGAAGTCATATGCTGCAACACAGTTGAAGTTGCTACGCTAAAGGGGTTCAGCCGAGGAAGGGGGGGGTCGTCATCTGACGAACTGGTGTGTTCTACGGTAGAGGTAGCAAGGTTTGGACCAACTAGTAGTATAGTTTCTGTATGACGGCCTTCTCAACGTCGGAAAGGGACAACCGAAGATCTTTGGGGTCACGTCGGTTGTTGCCAAAACGTCTTCGCTGTACACACCCCCCGCTCATGGAATCTTCCACCGATGTTACGTGCACCATAATCGTCAAAGTCCACCTTTGGGTGGGGCATGGAGCTTCCCAAAGGAGGATCGTCGACACGTTTTACGGTAGAGGGGCATATTTTTGTTTCCGAGGCCCTTCAGTTGAGTATTACTAGATTATTACTCTATGCCTCTCACACAAACACTGGTTTTTAGCACACTGAAAGTGCACGGCGATGAACAAACCCATTGCCTAAGTATAAAAACATTTTTATTGCAAATCGAGGATGACCTTCCGACGATTTTAGGCTAAGGAGTCTCGTCATGCAGAGAGTATTGTAGCCAAAAGGTGCTATACTAACAGTAGTACGAAGTACGAACACCTGCACCATAGCAAGCGCCGTATGTATCTTCTCAAGTGAGGATCGTCGGAAACCACGAGGTGCACCTCTACCGTGGCAAACATGAGCTGATCAACTGCAATGTGCACAGCCGTTCGAACAAACTCGATTCGAGTTTTTAGAAGTTGATCATTGTTGTCTGCCGCTATGGGATTGTTCATCCGGTCATGCTTTTCTCTTTACCCAGATCACCGTTTATTTTGGGTGAAGTACAAACCCTTACTAAATGCAGGTGCTGCGATAGAGGCAGCGCGTTTTGGCCATTCATTTTGCTGAACGACAGGGCTCCTTAACCCAAAATCTTCAGAATGCCATTCATGTTTTTTGCAATGTTAATAGTTTCAATACCTAGGGCAAAGGTTTGTTCATCGAGTGGCACTTTCAGTTCACTCATTCACAGTCTTTGGGCGAGGCATAGAGCTCCTCAAGTAAACATCCTCAGAAGGCAAATACTACAGTACTACACTAATCGTACACCTCTACCGCAGCTCGGGCTTATTCTCGAAGTGTGCTACTACTAGTGCGACCGACCGGGCCGTTTCCTGGACTCGTCCTAGGTATTTGTCATTTGAGGTGCGGAGCGAATTTAGTGTTGAGGATATTCTTGATACATCATTGGGCGTCGGGCTCGGTCAAGATACGTGCGTGATGTTCGTGTCTGCTTCTCTCGGAAAAGAGTAAGCAATCCAGCCACGTTTGTCCTGCCGACGCGCACGCGACCTCTGGCACGATGCTCCCTCTCGCTTTAAGCAGATGAGGCGCTGCGACTTTCGAGCCAACAGCGCGAATAATGCAAACAACGCTGTCGAGGGGCATTCCGTCGCCGCCGCAGCAGTCTCTACGGGCTCTATAGAGTGGGCCTCGTCTAAGGTGAAGTTTCGGTTAGACTCGAGCTAGGGTAGAGGTATGATAGGATAGCGCCTACCAGGTACAGTTTGTGATGATCCCCACCAGAAGACACATGCTACGATGGAGTTGCGTCTCATTGTTTCCGAGGGTCCTCGGAATTGTGCGACGGTAAAGGTAGCACTTTTGGGCTCTAGGTTTTGTTTATCTGGATGAAATGGCTCCTTAACCCCAAAGTCGTCGGAAAGTCATTCTTGTTTTTCGATATGAATGAATTGCATGCCTAGACCGTGAAAGCTTTCGTCGGATTGTGCTTTCAGTTTACTCGAAATCCGTTTTTCTAGTAAGGTATAGAGCTCCTCGAGAGAGGAGCCCAAGAAGAAAATTGGTGCACCTCTACCCCCATAGTATGTGTCCTCGCTTGAGGAGCTCCGTAACTCACCCCGAACTCGACTCTCTTTTTACAAACGCTGCTCATTTAACGTGGTTGGACAATCTCATCAGCTACGTGAACACTAAACCTTCCTACTGAAAACTCAAAAGGCGGTTTCAAAAAAACGAATTACTGATTTGGAGTAACCAAAGAGGGCAATCCCGTGACCTAGATACACAAAAACAAAACTCACGAAAACATAAGTGGCATCCGGGTGATTTCGGGTTAAGGAGACACGTTATTCAGAAAATATACTTGCGAAAACGTGCTACCTCTATCTCAGCATGCTTCCATTGAAATTTCAAACGGTAATTAGTACTGTAGTTCCCTTGTTGAGGATCCCTTCCATTCAGAGCCACTGTGGTCAAAATATGCTACCCCAAGAATAACGTGTGCGTCATACCTGGGCCGAAAACGGGTTAGTACCCAGTACTGTGGAGCGCTTAGATCGGCGTGCGATGCGTTCCACGACCGCCAAGAGGAACATATGTTCGAGAATATCGTTGAAAAAATGAGTGTGATGACATTTTACAGGTGTAAGTTTCACAAGGTAATACGTTTGTTTTACTCGTTGGGCATACGTCCTAAGGTGTTACGTCGCCCTTATATGCGGACGCTAGATAGGTATCATTGTATGTGCTCTGTTCATGGTCGACCCGAAATTCAATGCAAGCGCTCACACAGCAATAATGGACGCACTGACAACGCGCCAAGCCCCAGTAAATATGTATCGCCGTCATAGTCTCCCCTCTCGCGGAGTACGACTAAGCTCTTCGTCCCCGATCCAATCGCCACACGACTCAACGGGCCTGTCTCCTGCATCCAGGTCGTGGGAACTCAAACGGTCCTCGAGATCGTCTGCAACACACCTACTGGTACTGGGTGCGGTGGCGACGTTGTCCCCGCGATGATCATCGACACCGCCAACTTCGACAGCGTCTCCCACCTTTCGCATGTGAAGCCCAAACCTGACCATGCCCTAACACGACTCCGCGCTGGAAGAGGCAAAGTTAACCGTCGCCGCTTAGGCGGATCATCCGGGGGAATTGTGGTGGACCAAGGGTTGCTGCTGGTCATCGTTACGATCGGTCTGGTCATGATCATTGCGGGGCTGTGCTGCCTCGATGCGTTCCTCCGAAAACACCCCACGGCGCTGGATTTCTTCTCGAAGCGCGGCGAGGGACAGCAACCGGTTGGGCGCAATCATCGTCGGACCCCTGTGAGCACGCCCTGACCTGACGGGGTCAACAACGTATTGCTGCGTCGGTGGGTGTTCCCTTGGTTGTTTTTTTTTTCCGAAACGAGTGCTTGCTATACGTACTGGTACATCAGTGGGTTGGTTTTCTGCTGCCAGACATTGGTAGCGTACTGTCGGCCATGGATATCAAGCCGTTGTAGCACTTTGATCACCCTGCTTAGCAAGAGTACCCGGGGGCAAGGTGTGGGAGGGGGGGCGTGTAGGGCAGCAGGGGGAAAGTAGAATCAAGCGAGGAGAAAACAAACATAAAAAATCAAACGGCAACAATATTGTTAATCATTGATACTGTGTTGTCGTGCAGGTGCTTGCTTACCCTTTGGAGCCCATCCATGTAGATCGATAAAGCGAATGCGAAGTGCGGCATTATCGCCCGTCATTTATGGGGGGTGAGATTGTTTCGAATACGATAGTTCCAGTTCCGCACACTTCTTTGCTTTTGGAGGCCAACAAACGCCGCTCCGTGATCACGTAGTCTGATATGTTTCGCGTGGCTGATGCTGTAACCATGACTTTGTCTCAAGCTACAATCAAGGACGGCAGTATCCCTGTTCTAAAAAACACCTGACCGGGAATAACCTGTTTTTAGCTTTTGATATTACTAAACGGTGATAACCCGTAACCCGGGGATAATATTTAACGTCCCCAGGGTTTTCAGGGTCATCTAGGTTAAGCCAGCCATTCGTGTTTTTTGTTTCTAGCTGCTAGGCTGGTACCGTTTAGCCATCTTACAGGCTCATGCATCTTGACACCCCGACGATTCGGCTCGTGTTTCCCACCCGGCAGACTAAAATCTGGTTGTCACCGGTACCTAGGCTACAAGTCTACCACCCTTGATTTTTACTCGCCAGTTCTCTCTCTTGGCAATTCACAGGGTGCGGAAAGCTCGGAGGGGTTCTTGCTTGCTAACGGGCTCGGGATCGCGGCGGACAAGGGGGTCTACGTCACCGATACTTTGCCCGCCGACCTCGACCAGTACAATGTTTACGACATTTATGACAAAGAAATCTCCTTCGCGGTTTCACCAGGGGTCAAAAGTGTGCTGGAGCGCTCGGCTTCCAGGCGGCGGGTTTTGGATGCTGTTCACGTGGGGGGCGTCGGTGGTGTTGGCGGTGGTAGTAGCGGTAGCGGCGGTGGCAGCGGTAACAACGCGAGTTACTCGCGCATGTTCTACGCAACCCAACCACCACCACCGCTGCCACAGTTGTCGCGGCCGATTTTCGGCAGCAGCAACGTGGGTGGGTTCGGGCAGCAGATAGAGGAAAAGCTGGATGTTTTGTCGTCGTCCTCGTCCATCGCGAGTCACCTGTTGCCCGCCGCCACCACGGCCGAGAAAGATGCCGTCGAGAGGGGAACCTATGCCGGTCTGTACGGAGGCAACGCTCAGCTCTCGAACGCAAACGACGGCATGGATGCCTCCTCTGCCCCTGAATCGTTTGGTGATATAAACGGCAATAACGGCTTTGCCGCGGCTATCAGGGCTAGCCGAAGGGACGAGGATGGCCTTAATAGGGACGAGAAGGAGGAGGACGATGAGAAGAGGGAAGAGGACGAGGAGATGGAGGGGCGGAGAGCGAGCGCGGGCTGGGGAAGTACGGCGTCTGGAGGTGATATCTCAGCGGCTATCAGACAGGAGATGCAGGCCCTAAAGCTCGATGACCTCGACCCCGATGCGACGACCGCATTGGTGCCTCATATTTCTCCTCCACCTCCTCCTCACCACCACCCTGCTTTCATTTCCCCTGCTTACCATCCTCTTGCTTTGGACGGACTGCGCTATCCATCCGCGAGCAGTGCTGTTGACGGGGAAGTGGCGTCGACATCGTCCTTGCCCCCTATGTCTCCTCCTCCACCCCCCCCTCATCATTACCCTGCCTTTGTTTCACCTGCGTATGCTCCTTCTGCTGCCGCTGAACGAGACGGGCTGCGCTATCCATCCGCAAGCAGTGCTGTTGGATTGCACGGACTACGCTATCCATCCACGAGTAGTGCTGTTGGAGTCGACGGGTTGGGCCGTCCGCCGGGCGCCAGTCCCGCGAGGCTGCTGTCGCCGATAGCGTACACTCCTGGTTCCCGCGCGTCCACGATCCCCCTTCCATCGGTATCCCCCGTAGCAAGCATAGGCAGACCGAAATCGTCCAGCAGCAGCGCGTTATCCTCGTCTGTCAGTTCTTCTTTGGGATCGTACATTGAGATTTGGCGAAGGGGGAATTCTCAAGAGATCGCTTCGGTGGAAGAGGAGGAAGATGCCAGCCTTGCAACCGTTAGCTCCCACCCGGCAGATGACAACAGCGGCAGCGCTGTTGTTGTGGAAGGAAGAGGGGGGGGGGGGGAGTAAAAGTCGGTGGGGGGGGGGACTTGTTTTCGGTTGCCTAAGTCAAGAG
>JBBMKB010081343.1:0-12433 GCA_037833945.1 Alaria marginata
TAGTAGATCCTCGCCTCCCTACAATGTCGGGACGGAGCACGTCGGGTTTTCACCGACCAGGCAGACATCGCGCGCGCTAACCTATGGGGGCGAGATGTTTTTAGGAGCTGGGATACATGGGGGACGGGGGGGGCGAGATGTCGTTTGAGGAGCTGAGGTGTATGGGAAGAGACTGAGGTGCAGCGACACCTTTCGTGGTCAACGCCTCGCACGCAGCCCATCGTCGACATGGCCTTCAAGCGACTCCATCAGTGTCCTCAACACGAAAAACGAAACGACTCTCGAAGGCAACTCATACGTAGCAGAAAAAATATTAGGCACGCAACTGTTTTATCAATATGACCACAGTAGGGCGTCTGGGCAAATACAGCTACCAGCACTACGCTTCAGAAGCACAACTATGTTGACAAGTACCATCAGCTCCGCTTGTTTCGCCGCGAGCATCTCCTCCAGTCTGGCGTTCTCCTCCTCCCCACCTCCGGCGGCGGCCAGTTTCTCGTTCTCGGCCTTCATCGCGTCCATCATCATCTGGGAAACAGACGCCGGTTAAGCGGCGAGGCGGTTACGCAGTGAGGTTAATTAACTCTTCCAGAACTGCACCCATGTTTTGGGAACAAATTTACTTGGAAATAGTGTGGGAAACGATTGCAGTGGTCAAACGTAGGGTAATCATAATCACACAGGACTTTGGGTGGGAGCGGCCTACAGAGATATGTTTCGTGGACGCTATCATAGGACGATGCTAAAAAAGGTGATCGTCGCTGGTGAACCAAGCGTCAACGGATTTTCAGGGTGTCGTTCATATAGCCCCTTTTCGGACACCGGCAGAACGCATTCCCGGACATCACTACTGAGCCCAAGGCGCGCGTCAACAACAACAAAAAGTTATCTCACGTCGAACGCAGCGATTGATACATGCGTTCCCATTAACCCTTTTGGGGCTTCAGAGAGAACATTTGACGAAATAAATTGGCGATTCCAGAATCGGGCAGAAGAAGCAGCCTAGGACGCCGCGGAGAGAGCGCGTTCAAAGCGCAACAGTAGGAGCTATACGACACACGCACCGCATTCTAATTCTCGCACTGCTGCAGGCCCTACCTGGACGGTTGTAATATCGCAAATCTCTTGTTTTTGGTCGATATACACGGACCTCAAAAGGGTTAACTCGTACGTACAAGGAAAACGCGAACGTATGTGGGTGTACAGTGGAGGATCTCATGCATATTATGGTCGGGGGGCACTTATTTTCGGGGGACTGTAGTCAATAGGACCTACGATATACACAAAAAAATTATATATTTACCTATTTTTACGAGCAATATTTGGTCCTGTTTACTATGGTCCCCCGTAAAATAGTTTTTCTGAGGCCCCTCAGTCGAGAAGCTCTATTAGATGATAGTTACACGTATGATATCATATACCAGGTATACGTCACCGAACAACTGGCTTTGGTGAAAAACGAACGTGTGCGACTTGACGAACAACCCCATGGCCTATAAGCGGTATAGGGGGGGGTAATGGTAATTAATTAATTAAATAAATAAAAATAAATGTTTTGTCTGGGGGGGGGGGGGTTGGTAATTAATTAACTTCGCGAAACAGGGACGACAATATAGGTGCATAGCGAATGTTACCGCTGCTGCAGAACACAAAATGATATTCCAACGATCTCGAGCAGTTATTTAACTGGAGAGCCCCGTCAGCGAGAAAACGTGTTGCTAAAAAATATTCACGATAAAACTGAAGGCGCACGCCGTACAGTGGGGAGGGGGGAGAAGAGCCTCCGTAGTGACCCCGGATCTGAGTAACGACTAGGGAGGGGGGGAGAAGGAGAAAGAAAAAGCGCGAAGATAATAGATGCAAGGGATGAGCAAAAACCAAAGACAAAAAAAAGTGTTGCCAAACAGTGCTATTAATACCTCTATCGCATGGTGGCATGCGTAATCCTTCAAGAAGGTTTGTACAGTATAGGCCCGCCAATAAGAAATAAGAAATAAGAAACTGTTTAAGAAACACCTATTTCGAGGGAGCCTCAGTTTCTTATTTTCTTATTTTGCCATCAACCTTGAGCAACCTTGCGGATGGGTTTTATATGGGATTTAGTGTGGTACTCGCCGGTGAGCACGAGTTCTTTCGGAGTCCTTCTTTCTTGGCGTCCCTTGAAAAGTGAGCATTAGCTTCTTATTGGGTACCTGGTAGTTTCTAATTGGTGGGTCTACCCTGTACACTCTCGACCAACGGACAGACAGCCCAGCCCGACCCCGCGCCCGCCACCCCATCACACTACCACTACCACGGAACTTCTTCTATTGACGCATGCGGAGATATGATAGGGATTTTGCACCTAACTATTTTTTGTGAATTTCCTCACTTGGAGGAGGCCCCTACCGCGCCACCCAAAAGCTGACGTCGAGAAACTAAAAAAAAATAAAACGGAAAAATGCAAAACCCGACAATCGCATTGCCTAGGTATACTATTGGTACGTATAAACCGAAAAACAGTGTAAACCCCAAACTGGGGTCAATCTACAACGAGAACCCGATAATCGCGTTGCCATGGTATACTATTGGTAGGTATAAACCGAAAAACAGTGTAAACCCCATACTATTGGTAGGTATAAACCGAAAAACAGTGTAAACCCCAAACTGGGATTAATTTACAACGAGATGGGGTACGAGTTTGATGGTCTCACTGAGAAGCCTCTGTCAGTCAGAATCGTTTTTTTACCGAAAAATGCCGCAGGGGGGCACCCGGTTTAAGAACGCCCATTTCAAGAGAAAACGGACGTAAAAAAAGAGATCAAATCGGCTTGTCACGCCTTGTAACGCCTACACAAAAACCTGTATACCGTACGATGTAATGATGATGATGCAGGGAACCCTTGCCCGTTCCGAGAGGTTCTTGAATCGGATACCCCACTGTACCCCCCGTCGTAACACGTTTCTACCGCGCCCCACCTTCATCTGCTCGAGCTCGTCCATCAGCTTGCGCTCGGCGGGAGAGCTGAAGGCGACGGCTTTCTTGGGCTGCAGCTTCACAACGGAGGCGTTTTTTGCGAAGTTACACGTCGAGAACGTGTACGGGTGATACTTCACCTCCGGTCGGATGGCGCAGAACAAGTACGTCCTGACAGCCGTCGAAGGGGATGGCGGGGAGAGAGATCAGCCAGCGCAAACAAAGCAAGGCGAAGAGGGAAGAGGGACGCCGCACACATATCTTTGAGAGGAAAGAGGGAAGGGGTCGACGCCGCACTCATATCCTTGCCGCATGCATATTCTTGGAGGGCAGAGGGAAAGGGGACGCTGCACACATTTTCTTCTTGAGGGAGTGTGCTGGTGAAGGCCGTTTGATCTCTATGAATACTACTACCTGTGACATCAACCTCGCACGTGATAGAGGAAAATGGGAAAGAGCAAAAAAAGTGAAAAGGCTGAACATGGGTTTCCAATGTTTCAAGGGGGACTTGCGAGCGTCTAACCCCTTTTGAGAGCTGCACCCACGTTTTGGGGACAGACTAGGTGGAATCAGCGTAGATTTTTAAAGTAGTGAAAAGATTAAGGCAAGCAAACGGTGTAACGGGTGGGATCGAAACCCCCCTGTCTCCCCTTGCACGGTTGCCCCCCTCGTCACCTGGCCTGAAGCATAGTATCCTTGAGGAACTTGCAGAGGAAGTACGAGTTACACCCGGGGATAGAGCCCCCCGGCTTGAGCTTCTTCTTCTTCACCGCCTCCGCCATCTTCATGAAGAACTGAGACATCTCCGTCAGTGACAGGTTGATCTTCATGCCTTGGTTCTGAGGGTGGCGGGATGGTAGGGTGCACTCGTCACGTATATACGAACCCTTGACATTTGGGTCGCAGCAAGGGCCATGTATATAGTCCAACACACATCGCCTTACGCCACTTTCACGAGACAGGCGGACCGTAACTCAAAACGCTCCGCGAACCCCGAAAAAGGAACCTTCCCGCAAAACACGAGCAACTGGCCGCGCCGCAAAACCCGCGTTGCGGTCTCGCACCGCGCGCACATGCGCAGACGTTTCGTTTCCAATACACTTCTTTGTTAGCAAGATACGTACTCAGTGATCTATTATATCGACGGTCAGTACGTAGTCAGTAGCAGTGGCCGAACACAACTAAATCCAACCCTGTTCTACGCCGCCTCCTCCGAACCTGCAACTCCTTGGTCTTGCGGTCGTCGTCGTGGGGCCCCAGGTACTTGTGCTCGATGTCGCCGTTCGGGAAGACCTTCTTCTCGTACCTGGCGAACACGATGTCGCCCGCGGGTTCCGTTCCCGCTAAATCACAGACGTAGATCCGCCCCTTCTGCTTCATTCCCGGCATATCTGGGTGCGGCATCTCGACCTCGAGGGTCATGATGCAGTGTCCCCTCGTGCTTTGGTGGTTGAACTTTCGTTCGCGGAGCGTGCGTGCGAGTCGTGTTAGGTTCGGGCAGCGGGGGTGGGGGAGATTGGGCAAATACTGATATTTTGTCGGTGGTTGCCTGTTGGGTATCGCCACTTCTTCGTGGGTAGACAAGAAAAGCTCGGTGGGGGTCAAGAAAAAAACTCGCCAACACTAGTTTGGGAAAATACATCCCAACAATTCCAACGAAATCTGTGATGGGAATACGTGACACGCGTTATGGCGCCACAGCAACACTACCGTCAACCGCAAGGCTGCAGATCACCAAATATGACGTTGGCCCGATATTTTACGCATCTAGAGCCGAAGACGGCTTTAGTTTCGCGCACCTGTGTGGGAGCGATGGCCTTCTTTGCGTTGGCGGCCATAAACACCTGTCGTAGCTCGTCCCAGCTGTTGAGCACCGTGCTACTGCACCAGTCGATGTCCATGAAACCGTTTTCATCCTTTTTCATGCCGTTCTTGTAGTGCTGCTCCGCAATTACGGGCGACATGAGGTCCCTGCTCCCCCCCACCCGGTGATGAGCAGACAGTAAGACACAGAGCAAACGGGGCACAAATCAGAACATCGGCGAAAAGGAGGAGGATACTCGTGGTTAATACAAACAGTACAGTACTCGTAGAGCTGGAGCAGGTGCCGGGTTATGGAAGCCATAGGAAACTCATAGTTTTGAATACATTTTGCAGCTCCAAACCGAGCGGCACACAGGGCTCGTGTGCTCATGGTTTCGGCGGTGTGAAAAAATAACCCATCGACTCGGGCGATTCGGACGTGCCAGGGGTCTCGCATATCTGCAGGACGCGCAAGCAGCGCTGCGCGAACATACTGTACAAGCTCGGATACACCATTCCCGGCCTCGCCAACCACACTCATAACAAACAACACCGTGACCAAAGTACACAAACGCCCAAAAGGTCAACGGCGCCCGAAGCGTGAAAGACAACACACCGTTTATTTTACCCCTTCAGGCACCCACAGTTTTTCTTTACAAACCACTTGAAATTAGTGTGGGGTAACATCTGCAGCAGAAAAAAGGGTTAACTAACGCACCTGACCGTGTCGACGACGTTCTGGAAATACTTCATCGTGACCTTCCAGCCGTCATCCTTGTCCTTGAACAACTCGTACGCAAGACGGGGGAAAATCCCCCACATCGGGTGAGGCTCCGCGTGCTTGAACCACGCCTGCGCACAATCGACGCAGACCGCCATACCGGGAAATGCAAACTTAGCATACATTTCCGATCAGAGTGGTACGTATGAACGAGGGGGGTCTCAGCATGGCATACCTATACTTGAACGCGATGCGAACCTTCTTGGCTTTGGCTGCGTTTTCGTGGAAAAACCGCATTGACAGTACACGTCACGACACAGGTTGACATACTCGCATCTTCTTCGTCCCGAAACTCCAACAGGACTCAATAAAGGGCAACAGCGACGACACATCCGCAAGAATATGCCGATGAAATACTTGCCGCGGAGCTTGCTGATTCTGCGCCCGAAAATACAACACCACAAAACCCACACAGAAGAATACAACATGCTGACGGAACGTTTCACAGCCGCAAGCGCAGATTCCACAACCAGATCAGCGAACCCTCAAAATTGATTTTGTTTCAGGCCCACTCATGTGGATGCCCACTGCTCGACTCTAAGGATACGTTGCGTAGTGACTGACTGCTTTTTTCGACATTTTCAACATCCGTCACGCTGTTTCGTCTTCCTGCATGCGGCATGCCTCCGATAGCACCTGCTGTAAACACGCTGATGCGTTCTACGATAGAGGTAGCACTTTTATGCGTTTTTATTTTCTGGTATGACGGGGATCCTTGACCCAAAACCGTCGGAATGTCATTCTATTTTTGCAATATTCTTTAGTTGTATAGATGGGCCACGGGTTTGTTCCTCGGATTGCACTTTCAGTTTGCTCAGAATCAGTTTTTCAGTGAGGCATAGAGCTCCTCAAGTGATGAGCTTCAGAAAAACCATGCTGCTATTAACACTATTAACACTATTAACACTATTAACACCTCTACTGTAGAATGCGTCTGCTGTAAGGCACCAAAATTGAGCGACTGAAAATCGGATGGCAACCTCAGGGATATCAACCGCGTCGGGGCCGAAGACCGTGAACGTTTTTCCGGAGCCGGACAGTCCATACGCGAACAGCACCACAGCGTTTCCCTCGTACAGATCGCTCTTGATTTTGTGGCCCACCGACTCGTAGACCATTTGCTGGTTCATCAGCACCATCGCCTCGGCCTCGCCCTGTGATAGCGCAAACGCGTGCACCGGTTTCATAGCAATCGGAGGGGCGTGAAAGCTGAAGCGTGGAATACTATCGCTGCTATCGGCGCGGAATAAGGTAGTCGAAGGATTATACGCTTGTACGTACAGTATGTGCTGTTGTTGTATCATACTTGTGAACCGCAAGACACGAACGGTACGGGCGACAAACCTGCGCATCTCCAAGTAGTGTAAGCAAAACATCGTACTGCTGTATGCGGCAGAGCTTTGAAAATAGCGAGGATTTAGGAACACCTTGTCGGACGGCTGCATGGGTTCATCGCTCTCCTACTGCTGCTGTTATTGAGGATCTCGCACGAGCTGGAGGCGGCTGATGAAACACGAGCACATCACCTCTCCGCGCGTAAAAAAAATATCGAGACGAGTGTTATACGTGGAATGAAACGTATTCAGTCGACTTAAATACTGAGGGGTCGTGAACGCTTTTTACTCCTGCAAAAACCATCACACCATAATTTTAAGTAATTTGTGCCCCAAAACGTTGGTGCAGCTCAGTTTCAAAGGGGCTAATCTGGGCAGGGGGTGGATCCCACCACTCCAGCGGTAGCAGTCAGTCAGCCTCGCCTGGTTGCTGGTGAGGTGTCGATCATACCCGTACGCCGACCACCAGGAGTACGTGAAGGCGAACCGGTTGGTGGTATAGTCTGAGTTGAGCAGGTTAACCTCGCCCTCTTCGTCGCCATTCTGCACCATCTGCACGCCTAACCGGTCGTCGATGGAGAAAGGGCGGCATCGCACAGCGACCTGTCCAAGCGTGGCGGCGGCCCGTAACCGGAAAAGGGATCCGTTAACGTAACACCGTTCGTGTGAACGATCAAGAGCCCAAGCACGGCCCCAAGTTTTCCTGGCATTACGCAAGAGCCGCGACATAATCCTACTCGCATGATATATACAAACAACTCGTATATTAGACTATGCGTTCAAGTATACTGCATTCCCCCAAGTTTTCCTGATATTTAGCAAAGCGACGACACAATCCAGCTCGTATCTACAAAGCAATCGTATACCTGGTGTACTGCTGTAAGGAGGCGTTGGGTTTGGGTAATTGGTCGAACACATACATACGAGTATACGTACCGGTATCTAATTTAACCCGAAGAAGTGTCGAATATAAATTGCGGTTGCAGCACGGGCCACACGAAGCAGCCCGGGCTGCTGGTGTAGGGAATGCGTCCGGAGCGAAGCGTTAGGAGCTATATACAGTAGTGGTTCACCAGTAAGGCGGTGGTGTGCCAGAGCAATATGACCGCCTTCTATCGGGATACCGCCTTATTCATTCCATGGTATGAGCGCAAAACCCCAGTTGCGCCAAGCGATTTTGACCTCCTTATATCGGGATACCGCCTTACTCAGACCGCCTTATTGAGGGACCTCTACTGTACCCGTCACGCACGCAGCACGGAAATACTCGTACTGCTGCCCTCTCTTCCTACTAATAGACGCTTGGAGTATCGCCCTTCCCGCGTTTTTGGTTGATATACATGGGCCCCAACAGTTGCCAGCGCAACAAAGGGATTTACTGAGTTGGCACCATGCTGTCCGAATCTCGCCACAACAGCAGTACGTGGTCGCCAGGCTTATCCCCATTGGCTTGGGAATCAAGATGCGGCATGATCATTGCCGACACCTAAAACGGGAGCAACCTCCTAAACGATGGCCTTTTACCGCACCAAACACGAACGAACCGAGCCGCTTGAAAATGTTGTCATTTGACAATGTGTCAAATAGTTGTTCTACACCACGGTATATTCAAGCGTACTGCTGCTGCTGCTGCTGCTGCTGCTGTGCTGTTGCTGCTGTACGTAGACGTTTATTGGCAAGGGTTAGGGGCAGAAAGAAATTCACCAACGTTACGCAAGACACAGGACAAGCGAGTCCACAGCCAGCGTCGCAAGAAAAACGCTAATACGCAGTTCAACGTTTGTCTCTGCCCATACGTAGCGCTTCTCCCCACCGACCTTGATGCTGACGATCATGCCGGTACAGTAGTTGAGGCTGCTGCTGCTGTGCGAGTAAGTAGACGCCAATTAGCAACGCTGAGAGGCAAAATAAGTTCAACAACCATACTCAAGGTACCGGTCAACAGGCGATCCATAGCCAGTGCCGCAAGAAAAAAACTCTAATGCACAGCAGCAATGCAACGTCTTCTCTACCCATACACAACGTTTTTCCCCGCCGACCTTGGTGCCGACGCTCATGTGGGTACAGTAGTTGAGTCTGCTGCTGCTGTACGAGTACGTAGACGCCTCTTAGCAACGCTAAGAGGCAAAAGGAGTCCACCAGTCCACCAACGATACTCAAGATACGTGACAGCCACTGATCCACAGCCAGCGCCGCAAGAAAAAACTCCAGTGCGCAGCAGCAGTGCAACGCCTTCTCTACCCATACATAGCGCTTCTCCCCACCGACCGTGATCCTCATGCTCATCTTGGTGGTTGAGTCTGCTGCTGCTGCTGTACGAGTATATACGTAGACACCAATGATCAACGCCGAGAGGCAAAGCGAGATCACCAACGATACTCACGATACGGGACACGCGAGCTGCAGCCGATCCACTGACAAGACAAAACGCTAATATTGTACAGCAGTGCAGCGTCTTCTCTACCTATCATAGCCTCCTCCCTACCAACCTTGATGCTGACGCTCATGCTGGTAGTTGAGCCGCAGAGCCAGCGAACAGCAGGGAGTTAAGGCTGGCGAACACCCTCCCCGCCGTGGACCTCGTGCCTTCCCCTCGGCAGACTTTTACGCAAGCCGAATGGCGACGACGGGACGACAGGCAACACGCATCGATCGGGCAGCGCGTTAGGAAGAATACACATGGGGCGGACAGCACCAGCAGGAAGCTCAATGCCATACACGAGGGCGCTTTATCTTCTTGGGGTAGAGCCACTTGGTTCCTTCCTTTGCGGACGAGTGTGCGGGTGTGCAACACGTACAATGGTTGCAGGCACCTATATGATATTCTGTGAATCACCGGTGTAAATAGTAGCAGTTGACTGCTGTACTACTGTGTACTGTACTATACCGGGTACTGAGTACGGCGGTATCTCTTTCATATCGGCTTGAGGAGAGTTTTACGGGTGTGGACGAATACATCTGTCTCGATTTCATCTGAGCACGGTGGTGCTACGTTACAGTCGGCGTTGTTACCTACTCGGTACCTGGTATACAGGATTGGAATGGCGGCACTCGGTATCCTCTATGATATCACAGCAAACCTTCAAAACTAAAAACAACCCTGCAGGAGTATGTACGAGTACGAGGTACGAGTATAAGGTCAAAGGTCCCGCACCAGGAAACAGGGTTGACCTCGATGTGCAATGCAAAAACCTTCCAAGCTACCTACACCGACAAGATCGAAGCGGAACTCACAGCAAGAGTTGGAGATCCACGACGTAGTCGGCGCTCCTCCGCCAAGCTGAACACCAGGCAGATGGAACGGGCCTCTGCGCCTCTACCCTCTCGCCTCTCGCGCCTTGCTTGGAGAAAAGGTGAGCGTCGTATAACCAGCTTGCGTTGATTGGCCAAGGCATTATAACTACGCCGCATGTTTGACAGTTTCAAAAATTACATTTTTCAAATTTTCAACGAGGAATGAGGAATGGTGGAATGATGCGTTGCGCTTGTGCATGGTCGAGTGAAGCTATGTATCATACTGCCGAATCACTATCCCTTCTCCCCTTGGCCGGGTTGGATCGCGTGTAGGCATGTGCGTGTGGGAGCATCTATCTCGCCCCCCAACTCCCGGTGGCACACTTCAATACTATCGTCGTCAGTCACCAAAACCGAGCTCAGCGCCCCTCGTACTCGGAACGCGCCAAAAAATGAGGAGTCTGCGCCCGATATCCCAAGCAAGAAACAGGATGGTCGGCGTTCACGACGAGACGTGAGGCAATCAACGCTGCGCCGAGCATCGGCAACGTGGATTCAGACGTCTCACACCAGCCCTCAGCGTCTGATGCCCGTCGCCCCTGTCCTGTTGTGTTACTGTCGCACAACCTCAGGACGCTGTCATTTTCTTCTTGGAAGACATACTGGTAGTCTATACTCGTACGAAGTCGGTGCGTATGTTCCTGTTTCTGCCATTGAGCCACAACCTTCCCAGCCGAAGCACCCCGAAGGCCACAGTCGTGCGCCTCCCCGCCAGACGTGCACAAGGCCAGCATTTGTTTGTGTTTGGTTGGCCTATATGGGGCACGCAAAGAACCTGGCAATTACCCGCACCTCCACACATACATACTTCGTATACCTCTGAACTTTAATCAAGCAGGAACCCGGGGCCAGCATCGCTGTACGCCCGACTTGAGATTTTTAAGTTGATGTCACAGGCCAACTCTAATCGCGCCCGAAGTACGTTGCACTCTCGGTGTAGGCAGCAGCAAGAAACCGAATTATTGTCTGCCCGTATGCATATCGGATGTCATGTTGAACGAACAAGAGAATGGAAAGTATCGTTACGAAAAAGGACAAAGCGATGTGCGTTTCAAGCACCCTTAATTGTGTCGAAGACAGCAGGGAGGATAGATCCTGCACTTTTCGGTCAGAAAAGGGGGCGTTCGACTTCATCACTGGTACGAGTAGCATGAGAATGTGCCCGGCAGCCCGCAGGTAACAAACAACCCAATGCTCTAAGGAAAATTTAATGTTTAACTTCCTTCAGCTCGAACCTAACTCAGGAAAGAAACAGGATACTTATTTTATCGAGGAAATGGTTCGTAAGAGCAAGCAGCGTTGTCGAGAAGCGATGCGCGTTTCAAGTACGATACCATCGTTTCGAGGACGGTATGAAGCGTAACCCGTCCGCGCAGCAAACCGGAGAGGTGATGTTCAAGGTCAACAGCGGTGGAGGTCAGAAAAATACTTCAGCCCCGGATGCACAGCACCCCATGTGACGAAGAGTATACGGTATGTCAGTGGGAATCGTGTGCACGACGTTCACACTCAAGGTGTGCGCCGCCCCTGGCAATTCCGTGCACACGCTTGTTTTGTTACATCCCATCTATTACCTTGGCGCGTTTTCCTGCGGCTCCCTCCCTTTTCGTAATTCAGACCCGAGGTCACCAACGAGTAGTAGGCACTCCTCTCCCCCCCCCACTACGGTGCTTGCCTTCATTTTTATTGCGGAAAATAGTTCTGCACGTTCTTCCCGCGTCGGCTCGCGTCGCAACAAGATAGGTATTATCGAGATAGATTGCCAGGGGGAGGGGAGGGGGACCCCTGGCTGCTTCCAAAGAGTACGTTGTTGTTTGGTGTTGTCGTAAGAACAGCAGCAGCAGCAGCAGTGTTGTGGTAGTACGTACGTATCACAGAGATACGTGTGAGCACTCGTACGTATTATTCTGAAAAAGGTATAACACCAGCCGCCGACGTTATAAGTCAAGTAATATAAACATCATCATTATACGTCGCACAGCACACACACATATCGTACGTACTTGCGTATACGTACATACAAGATGTACGACTTATCTGTCCACAATCCACACCAACAACAACATGCAACAACAGCACGTAACACATAATTCTCGGACTTCAGGATGAAGAATGAGAGCGGGATGAAATTTTGACGCTTTCAAAGAATAATATGGCTCCTAATTCTCCACGAGAAATTCAAACTGCTCTAGGTGCAGCTCCAAACGAAAACACTCTAGCCCAGGAGCTGCAACGAGAAGCACAGTGGAAGGCTCATGCGAGCCT
>JBBMKB010081354.1:0-12433 GCA_037833945.1 Alaria marginata
CTCTGACCCCAAGGCCCCCAGAGGTCGACTTGCTGGCGGCGTATGACGCCGTAACCACCAATTCCCGGAAAGCCCAACTTCTGATGAATCAGGGTCGGCACGCTGCACACACTGCTTCGCTGAAGGAGTTACTGGAGACGGCACGCCCCCCCGGACCTGGCGACTAGCTGGGCGGGAGCGAGACCAAGGCCTTCGCCGAGGCTCGCTATATAAGTCTACAGAGGGCACGAGCCACGGCATGCCTTCGGGCGAGGCTAACGGACTCACTCTGTGTCATACCCGCAGCAGAGTTTGTGGGCTTGGGAAGGCGTTTCATGGGGATCGAGAAGCACGTGACAGTAAGTTGCCCCTGCTGCGGTGCAGTCGACGTGGGCACCGGCCATGCACGCATCTGTCCCAGAGCAGGGGCGCAGGTTAATCAGCACCAACCGCTTCTCCACGCGATCTCCCGCACGTTGAAGCGGCTGGGAATTCGACACCAAGTGGAGAGCGGCGAACCGTTTACTGCAGGCCGGAACCTGCGGACGGACAAAGTCGTTAGGAGAGGAGGTCCCCGGTACGCTCCAAACAGGGAATATAGGGACAAGTCCATCCTGCTAGACGTCACCCATGCTGACTCTCAACCACAAGTACACCTACGAGGAGGCAGTGCTGATCACGATGGATCAACTGCTTCTACCTCCGAGGCACGATAGCGTCAGCACTATGCTCGTCCGGGACATGTGACCTTCGACGAACGGAGCCACAAACTTGCCACTTTAGCGGTGGAAGGCTTTAGGCGTCTCGGGGTAGAGGGCGGAAAATTCATCGACCAGCTCGCAGCTAGTGTCGTGAAGAGGATGGATGGTGGGCCAATGGCAAGGAAGGGACGTACTCACTTTTTGCTTGCCTCAGTCATTTGACCATTGACCACGCATCCCTTTCGAGGAAGGGGGCGTACTCATTTGTTGCTTGCCTTAGTCATTTGACCATTGACCACGCATCCCTTTCGAGACGGAGCAGGGGGTGGTGGAATAACGTCTGCTGCTAATCGTCTCTGTGACTACACAGGTTGCCGTTTCGAGAAGGGTGTCGCGCTTCAACCCCAGCTTAGAGACCGCCAGGAAACGAGAAGGAGCAGGGGGGGGGGGTGACAGACCCACACCGATGGCGAGGGGATGGAGCTTGGATGCGGCTTAGGAGGTGAGAATAAAATGTAAAGAGCACGTATTGAGAAGGAGGGCGAAAGGACAGCAAACAAATGGAGTGCAGTATACTGTAGATAAAGCGTAAGCGGGAAGCAGACGTAGAAGGGAGTTAGACTTCGTGCATAGGTCTCCTTTTGTTTCTGTGGTATTCTTCTTTCGGGAATGTTATGAGTTGTCAACGTTGAAGCTCATGCTATTAAAAACACATTGTCGGATGGTAAGCACAGCAGTTGTCGTATTACGGGGGACCATAGTAAATAGGACCTACGGTACCCACAAAAACTTCTATATTTACCTATTTTTACTAACAATATTTGGTCCTGTTTACTATGGACCCCCCTAATAGTATGTTGAGTGGCGGGGTACAGGGGACGACAGTACTAGGAGGCACCGCTTCACGTTGTTTAGCTTGTTCTTATTAGATGCTTCTTCGATAGACCACAGCTCGTGAGACGGGTCAAAACTCCAAGTGATTCGATGGGCGGAAGATCCTCTCGATTCTCCGCCTCTCGTATTCATCTTGTCCCGTCACCTCTATGGGCGACCACTTAAGGACCTACAGAACACAATCCTAGAACAAACAAATATATGTATATCAGGTCCACAAGGACCGTTCTAGGAACCTGTCTAAATATCTATAGCTAGCCACGAACATCACTCCATAGCATTAGCCCACCCTGAATATAGTCGTAGATGCAGATCACAAGATGATCGAAGGATGGTAACTACGATGCCATCTCAAAAATCGGAAAGCCCACACCTCGTAAATGAGTCAAACATCGGAAATAGGGAGGTCGAAGATGGCGGCTGTTCGAAACAACTGACGAAACAAATAGTTCGAAGTATAGATCTCCCCCCACACCTCGTAAATGAGTCAAACATCGGAAAGAGGGGGGTCGAAGATGCGGCTGCTCGAAACAATTGACAAAAATACTATAGATCTACCCCCACACCTCGTAAATGAGGCTAAGATGCCTCTCGTGAAATTGAAACCTCGTTTACTGAAAAAAGGAAAGCAAGCCAGGCGAAGCGAGGCGTGAGGTGCAAAGAACCATGTTCAAACTAAAACAGAAGCTGGAAGGAAGGTAAAAAGAGGAAGCAGAAATCTCGGCGATGCACATGGCCGGGTTGAACAAACATAAAAATAACAACAACAATGACGAGGGTCAGAGGACAAGTAAGTGAGTGCTGACTAGACCTGCAACTAAAACTCGGAGTGGATCCAAGGTGTGTGATAGGGATTCAAAGCTTGCAAGGTCATTCACGGCATCTACTATATATTCGAGACGGACGGGACGGGAGTGTTTTGACTTGTTGTCTGGCGGGGGAAAATTTGACAGTAAAATGGAGGAAACAGATTATTGGTGGGGCAGGGCGGGACGGGACGGGACCGTCGATGCAAAGACTCCCGACGGCACGGGACCGTAATGCACAACAATGATGTAGTTTTTCACGACGGGACGGTTGAAAATTTGTAGCAGTTATCGTGAATAATAATAGTAGCATGACTCGACGCATTCTACGATGATAGAGGTACAGCATGTTTTTTCTGCTCGTCACTTACTTGAGGAGCTCTATGCCTCACTGAAAAACTGATTTTGAGCAAACTGAAAGTGTAATCCGAGGAACAAACCCGTGGCCTATCTATACAAAAAAAAACAAAAATAGAGTGACATTCCGACGAATTTGGGTTAGGGAGCCCCGTAATCCAGAAAGTAAAAACGTCAAAAAGTGCTACCTCTATCGTAGAACACGTCACTCCATACTTCGAACTGCTGAAATTGGCGACCTTCTTATACAGCCGTCCGACCTAACACGTACGTACCTGGTAGTAACTAAGAGTACACCGAGGAACAGCACGGTAACGCATATATGGCGCCGCATGATTGATGTTGCCCTCGCGGCGGCAGCTCTGCACAGAAGGCACAGCAGTGGACTCTGAGGATCAAGATAAGGTACTTATCATGCGGGTGCACAGGTGATCTCGAGTCTCGGTGAGACATATACCGGTACGTGCGGTGCCTGCGGTGCAAATATATTTAGTGCTCGGATTTTTATTTTGAAGTGCAGCGTCAACCAATGGCATTGAACTTATTTTCCCTAGTTTTTCGTTTTTGAGATTGTAAGGTTATATGACGTACTGCATCGTACACTTCCACATAATATGCAGGTGGCAAGGCGATCGCGCTGCCGCAGAAAAAAAAAGGTGATGGGTGATCGTTATAATTACTAATGGTCACACAACTCCTACAACAAATCCTTTCGTGAACGAACGAATGAATGAATGAGTGCACAAACATCATACGTTTCTTTTCCTTTAACGAATTAAAATGCATACAATTCCGAGGACGATGCCTCCATACAACGACACCTACCCGGCATCACAAAAAAAGGGTGTTCTGGTCGCAAAAACACCTTTCTATAATAGAGGGATACTGGTGTACGCGCTCTGTAGCGCTACACGGGAAGGAATTTACAACCAACCGCTTCGTCGCATGTTTTGTACGACCTCCAAACCCCGCGCTCGGGAGCGCCTGATACAACATGCAGACCCGGCTACACACCGCTCTCACAGGCAAAAGTGGGGAATGACCGCCGTTTATCAACTGACCGTACCGCAAACGGGCAGCCTGCGAAAGTACGGCAACTAACTGACGGCTAAATCCTGGGACACCAACGAGGCTTCCCCATCCGACATTCCCCATCTTTGCTCGCAAGTGTTACAGTCGCAAGTGCCGTCGCTTGCAAATGCACTATTTGTAATGCGCGATTGCGCGGGTGGTGGAGGTGGTTTTGCTAAAAGGACATGTCATCTTCTCCCTCACGCCTTAATCGACTGCAAACGTACTACTACCAGGTCGTATGGTCGGATGTGTCTGATAGAGCTACGGTGCCCGCCTACCACAGAGTCAACATCACAAATTAGCTGTCACTCAACGGTGATCCTCCCTACGCAGCCCCGACACCACAACACATTGCAGCATGATTTGCCTTGCTTGACAGCCCTAGGGCTGTATACCGGGCTATGATACCAGACACGCCATTCATATCCATCCAACTATGAAACCCGGGGATGCACCCAATACACCCCCTGACGACAACAGAGCTCTCTGTTAGACTGTGAGAGATACACATACATTATCAACGAAACGTACTTTTCAATGCGGCCCCAAGCGCGACTGACCAGTAAAGTGCAGGTCCTGGAGTAGTAGTACTAGCACCGAGCAGCGCTGGGAAATTTCGACAAGACTAACACCTATTATACGAGTGCTTACTTGCAACAAGAAGACCTAAAATGCAGTATCAAGTACTAAAAGGTACAGCTATTAATACTAGGCTCCAAACATGCCCGTCCAGTTTTCTATACTAGGCTCCAAACATGCCCGTCCAGTTTTCTATGATTCCAGGTTCCAAATATGCCCGCCCAGCTTTCTGTGATCCAAAGCAAACAACCAACACTAACCGGACGGAAGATCGGGCGGGAGGTAATAAACATAAACTGACAGTGGCGACAGCAACAACAACAATAGCAACAGCGACAAAAACAATGAACGGTTCCGCTGTTTGTTCGTGTAGACATCACAGGTCTTACTTAGTCCTACCGCTACCCTCACGATAACAAGCGCGACTCCACCAACGACGTCCCTCCCGTCCAATACAGCCCACTCGGACGCACTGACTCGTTGAACCCGCCCCAAAACAAAAAACATGAACGTAAAACGAAACTCGTAGTAGTACCTCTTCTTAGAGCTACGACTACGCACTGCCGAGAAAATTGTACCAGGTACTTCTTAGCACTAAGCAACGTCGAGAAACATGCACCTCGTAGTGCTAAGCACCATCGAAATAAACTTACGTACGTATAAAATATGTACTCGGGGTCGGTATAAACGCTGGTTCGCCAGCGAGCCCCAAAAACCACCATCGGTGTATTTCCGTATTTTTCGATGGTTCCAAGAAAAACGAGAATAAAACAGCGGAGCTTTACGGGCTGCGGCGACAATCACACGTTCAACCGCAGCGTCTTCAACAGCATTTCCGCCCCCCCACGACACACATACCCGGCCAATTCTAACATGAATATCACACAAAAAATACTCGTACTTCGTATGACAGCTCGTAGGGCGTTCTTTCGCTCGCCCACCGCCGGAAAAAAACAAAACAAAACAGGGGTGAAATGTAAAGTAGTACTGTACCACGGAAAAAATAAAACTTACGTACGAGAAAGAGGGGGGTATCGGGCCACGAAACATCAGGCGGTCCGCGGGTAGGCCTACAAAATAGTAGGCCTAAAAAAAGAAACGCAGCAGCAGCACACCACGCTAAGTGCCCCAGCGGTGTCAACAAACACGACCAAGGAAATCTGCAGCAGCAGCAGTCGTAGCAGCAGCCGGGGCGTCGGGGACCATCCTCTGGGATATCCTAGCGGGTTTACCACGGATACGGACGTGCATGCTCTTTGCGTGCTTCATAAGCCCCACCCCCCACCCCGATCACCCCATACTTCTCTCCCCCTTGCTCTATTCCTCCCCGCGCCCTGTCGCCTTGGCCTGTCGCTGCCTCAATTTTTCCGCCCTCTCCTTCCGCGCGCGCGGGTCAGAGCTAAACCTGGTGGAGGAGGATTGTTTTGTCGCCGACTTGACGGCAACCGCGGGTACGGGTACGTGTGCCCTCGCCACGGGTCTACTGTCGGCCCCACCCCCACCCCTGCCCCCGCCGCTAACCCTCTTCTCCCGTGCAGGCCGCGTTTGAACTTGCTCTTGAGGCGGACCGGGGCTCTTGATAGTGCGCTCTTGGCTCAACCTCCGATTTTCGTCCATGACCATCTTGTGGATGTCTTTTCGGCCGGCGCTCTTTCGACGCTCGTGCCGCTCCTGGTGCGCCTCAACGCTCTTCTCGCGGCCCGAAGAGTACGCCTGGCCTTGGCTGCTCGAACGGCCTGCGCCGTGGCCGGCCCGGTTCTCGGAACGTTGCGCGCGGCGTTCGCGGCCTCTGGTTTCCTGCCCGGGGCCTTGCGAGGAGTCGTGGCCTGCGTCGCGGGCGCGCCGCCGCCGCCGCTCCCCCTCCGTTTCACGATCCGGCCCCGCAGGATTGCTCTTACTGCGGAGCGCGTGGTTTGCGTCGTTGGCGTCGTCTCCCGCGTCGCCGCCGCGCCCCCTGCGCTCGCTCTCTCTGCCGCGGTGCTGGTGTCCCTGCCCCTGCCCCGAGCGGTGCTGCTGCCCTTGCCCTTGCCCGGAGCGGTGCCCTTGCCCATGCCCGGAGCGGTGCTGGTGGCCTTCCCCCGTAGAGCGGTGCCGGTTTCCCTCCTGAGCCTGAGCTTCGCTCTTTGATCGGTGCCCGCGATCAGCCTTCCGGTCGGCGGCCCCTTCCCGTGCGCGCCCTTGGCGTTGCTTGCGAATCGCCTCGGCCGCTTCGGCTGCAAGCGTCGAGGCCGCCGCCATCGCCATCGAGCTGCTACCCTGCCGCTCACCCGCCCGCCCCGCGCTGTAGCGCCTTTCGTTGGCCCCATTCTCCCGTACAGTTGACGGAGAAGGCGGCGCGGGAGCGGGCGGGGCATCCACCGACGGAGCGTTCCAGTTTTGCTCTGCAAACGCCTTATCCAAGGTGTGGAGCTCCTCCTCCTCCCCGTCATCCGCGTCTTCTGTGGGCAGCACGCGGCGGGAGCGGGCCCGCCCCGAACCCCCTCGCGACGACCACGACGGCATGCGCCTGTCCTCGTCCTCGGGAGGGGCAGCATTTCCTCCACGAGACCTAGCTCTAGACTTCGACTTCGACCTGCCATTTTTGTCTTTAGGTACCGCGGTGATGCGGGCGGGGACGGGGGCGGCGAAGCCCGGCGGCGGCGGGGGTTGAACCGGGAGGTCGCCGAGCGCAACTGCCGGGGGGGCGGCAGCCCGGGTTTTGCGGACAGGGACAGGGGCCTCGTCAAGGTCCAGGGCAGCCATGATGTCCATCATGGAAATTCGCCCTCCGTCATCCAGATTGGGGATCTCGCTCATCTCCAGGCCTTGGGGGTCTTCCACCCAGTCGAAGGTCTGCTTGCTCTTTTCGCTGAGCCTGCTACTGGCGCTCTTCATGGCCTGCAGCATCCGGTTCCCCCCGGCTCCTTCCAGCCGCGGCGCCTCCCCCGGCAAGGTTTCCCCCTCAACCTTATCGTACCCGGTCCTCCGCAGGTACGCTTTCAGCTCCCTCCCCCCGCTCCAACGGGGGTTCTTCTTTCCGCTCACCGATATCCCCACCCTAGGGTCCGTCGGCCACGACGCGTCGCTCGGCGGGTTGTCCCTAGCAGCGCCCGGCAGGCGCAACGCGTTGTGCGCCTCAACCGGCGGTAACGCGCTCCTACGCGGCTGGTGCTGGTGGTGGCCGTCCAAGCCGGTGGTGGCGTTTCCGCCGCCGCCGCGGCCGACGACGGTTGCCGCGGGGGCGGGGGGGGCGGGCCCACCGTCGCGGCGCGGCCCCTTACCCCCCCGCGGCTGGTGAGTTTTTTGCGCGGGCTGTTGCTTTCGGGTCGTCGACTTCCCGGCTTCTGCGGCCGACAAGCGCGCGGCCGTTGCCGGCAGCGCGGTGACCGGCTCGGGTTTCCTCCGCGGTCCGCCCGGTTTGGTGGGGCCGGCGGAGGACGAGCGGCGGAGGGGGGGAGAGACGTCGGGTGATGTTCCTCCGTCGTTGAAGTCTTCGTAGATGGCGGACCGCGAGTGCTTGTACGTTAGCGCTTTCTGTTGCTGTTAAAATAAAAGAAATGAAAAGGGAGGGGGGGGAGGGGGGGCGGTTGTGAGGAGGGGGAGACGTTCGGACTTAAGCGGACTTTGGTGACTTATGAGCCTGTCGTAATTATTTCTGATAGTACCGGTACTAAAGAAGCAAAGCACACGGCAGAGCGCAGAAAGCGGGTTGGTAACCGAACGGCAGAAACTGGTAACCACTGAGAAGATTGAGGCTGAAGGGTTTGGCAGAAAGCTTACGATTTATATACACACGGTTGTGGACTAATAATGTCCGCGGCATTTTTTTCTCTCTCACCTCTTTGTGGGTGCCCCGGCACACAGCCGACATACCGCGATCTACAGTAGATCGTTTAGTCCCCATATTTGCCGTTATGAAATGCTGAGCAAAATAAATAACAAACAGATCCCACCCTGCAAACAATGGCGCAAGAGCCGTACCATACAGATCATCACGTCCCGAAAAAAAAAGGTACCAGGTGTATATATAGATCATACAGACCACACTTGTCAGCGATCTATCAACCCCGAAATGGTCCCCCTTAATAATTCAAGACATCATTTGTTTTCCACAACTGAGGGAGATGATGCATGGAATGGAATAATACGACGGGAATCCGCTGAAGGAAACAGATTCCACGGCGTACACTGATGAACTGGGGGCTGAATCCGAAATATCCTTTAGAACCCCAAACCCCCTTCCTATTCTATTGTCAAGTCATTTTATCCCCCAAAACGGGGTTTCCAGTTGTAAAGGGGTTAAGGAAAATAAAAGGGGATCTGACCCACCCGGTGTGTGCACGCTTGTGGACAAAAACATTGTCCGCCCCCAGCTTTTTCTACTCACGTCTTTATGGATGCCCCGGCAGCAGCAGAGGGCCGTGATCACACCGAGGGCGAGGAGACCGCTCACGGTGGCCACCATCGCCACGCTACCCCCTGTGTAAAACGACTTCGCTTTGTCCAGGAACGACGAGGATGCGGCCGTTTCAACAAAGCCGCCTTGACACGTCACGCCCAGAGCATCCGCCACGCAGCACGGACAATCGTTCCTGATGGTTTTGAGGAAGAGACAGGCAAATGTGTCAGGAGACGGCACTTTCACCCCTTGACGGACGGCAATTTTCCTAAAAAATACCTTGACGGACGTCTGACCACTAGGTTTTAGTGTACACATATCGGTTTTACTCCCTTGGCCGCTGTACATTTTTCCTTGACTGACCGTCTCCTGACATCTTTGGAGACATGAGGGCACGAGCAAAAGAAGGGGGCGTACTCGTTTGTTGCTTGCCTTAGTCGTTTGACCACTGCCCCCGCATCCCTTGCGGGGGGGGGGGTACCGGATGGTCCACGAAGAAGCATAAAGGGTAGTACAGTAGTCAGGAGGGAAGACAAGCGACATAGCCCGTTGAAGGAGCACCGTATATTTAACGATCGGGGGTGTGCAATAGAAGTGGGAGGTGAGCACGAGGGGGGGGGTGTACTCATTTCTTGCATGGTCCTAGTCATAAAACCATAGACCCTCGCATTCCTACAACGCCGGGACGGGGGGGGGGGTGTACTAATTTCTTGCATAGCCGTAGTCATAAGAACCACTTTTGAGTGTCGATGCAATTGCTTCACACATCGGACAACAAGGACTCACCAGTCAGGGGTTCGCAGGTCCGGAAAGTCGGTCTTCCACAAGTCCCGGTTGACGAAGCAGAGCCGGCACTCCGTCACATCACCGCCTCCGCATCCCGAAACCCCGCCCCCCCCCTCCAAGCACGCCTCGTCGTAATACATTCCCACGCTGGGGCCGCTCAGCTCCGCCACGCCTACATCTAAGCCAACGCACTGCGATTCCTCCGGTAGGGCGCAGTACTCGTCTGAGCTCGATTTTAGGTCGGTTGAGGGTGGCCCGCTTGCGGCTGAGTCGTCCACGGACTTGCACGTTCCACCTCCTACCTGTGAGGGAAGGGGAGAGGGAGGGGGCGAGGGGAGGGGAGAATGTTGGGTTTGCTGTTAAGGAGTGGCATGTTTTCAAGTTTAAAGCGTGGTCGTAGTACCTGACAGGCAGTGCCCGATATATATTAGAGCAGCCCTCGTGTAGAAGGACGAGCCCACGTCGGAGCAGAGGCAGCAGGCTATACGAACAGAACGCACCACCTTAACCCCTTTGGGGCTTCAGAGGGAAAAATTGGTGTCCGAAGTATAACAACGCAAGGAGTCGTAGAGGACGGGTGCCGCATAATCCTACTCGAACTGCTCGCTCGACACTACTCCTAGAAGCTTAAAAATGTCGCAATCGTTGTGTTCGGGTCACTGTACATGGGCCCCAAAAGGGTTAACTGCCAAGTCAGCAGCTAGCGCTGTGTCAAATCTCGCCACAATCACCCTGCGCCAAAGGCAAGAGGCCGGCCACCCCCGGACTACACCAGTATGTCGTGATCCTTCATTTGTTCGCTGCCTTAGTTTAATACCCGCACTAAAGTGGGGACCCGCACTATCCTGGGGTAGTGCCGTACTCCTTATCATAGGACGGCGTCGTGACATGCGATTTTCACCGCACTAAACTGGGCCCCCGCACTAACGCCGGACCAACACTGTTGTAGTGGCAAAAAAAAACTCAAAGTTACTCGCGGGGACCAACCAGCACACGCCAACACGCCAACTTGCCTCGAACTCCAGTGTTCCCCCCGTTCCTCCCGTCACGCCGCACACATCCCACGAAGCTTCATCACTCCATGCCGAGTTAGCGGTAGAAGTGAACGTGTAAAACCCGTCTTCCAAGCACAGAGTGTTCACTCCCGAGTAGTGGCCATAAGGCAGGGACCCGTCTCCAACTGGGTCGGTTAGGTCCGACGCGGACAGCGCCTGCGTGATGCTCCAGGTGTCGACGCGCCCGGGGAGGGCTCCGGCCCAGCCGTCGCCGAACTCGTCCTCCATCACGACCTGGTTGTTTTGGGAGGAGAGGGGACCGTTCGTAAGGATCTGAGTGTCCGTGAGGGTGGTATAACAGCGATAGGAGTCCTGCGACACTAGACTACGCAATGCTCGTGAAATACATTCAGTATGTATCGGCTCGGTGGTTCCCTACCGAAACATTATCATTTACCGCTGGTTGTTACCGCGGTACTGATGCTGTCGTCTCTTTCTATGCTACTGACTCTCCACCTACTGAAACATGCCACCAAACATGTTATGAAACCTGTTACTGATCGAGCTACAGTAGTGATTCCGAGATAGTGCCGGTATATGCCAGCCGGACACTATGGGTTATTCCCACCTGTGCCAAGCGATCATACCGGCACTACTGCGGCATCCGGGACTACTCAACCGGCACTACTGAGAGACCCCTACCGCTGTACACCATAACCACTGAGCTAATAGTCCTGATTTTGAACGTTTCAATTTTGAAGTTACCCCTTGTGGGAAGCAGAGGCGATATTCAACTCACCTCCACCCCGGTAGTGATGGCGTTACACGCGCTCGCAGGCGAGCAGGCTTCCCCCAGGTCGCACGATATGTTAATGGGTGTGGTCGGGGAGGCTGCTGACGTCGTCCCCGTTGTTAGTGCTGGCGCGGGGGTGGTGGGCCCGCTAGCGTCGGTTGCCCCTGGCAGATGTTCGTACTCGTTCACGTACACCTGTCGATGCGATATTAGGGTAAACTTTAGTGTCAATGTGATTATCGATATCGATATCGATATCCATATCGAGGTCATCAACCTACCACTACCACCCCATGTTCCCACCATCTCGTCATCCTAACATCCATCAACCCACCATCTCACAAATCTCATCCATCCATCCTCATTCCATCAACCCGCCACCACCCCACCATCTTCTCAACCCATCATCCCACCATGGAATGATCCACACCTCGGACAGATGACGATCTAGATCATCTAGATAATCTATGATACAACAGATCCTATAGCTGCCGTTATAAGATGTGCAGGATCTGTGTGGTATGTGGAGTACAGATCCAACCCCGGAAACATGTGTTAGATCATGCAGATCGTACGGCTCCCACCCGGCAACATGAGCTAGACCATACAGATCTTCCTGAAAGGTCTAGATCACCAAGTGGGGATCGAAGATCTGTCCGACGTGTCCAGTTATCCCACCACTCCATCACCCCACCTTTAATTATCCCATTATCCCATCACCCCAATTTCTCATTATCCCACAATTACCCCACCACCACCATCCCATCAACCCAGCGCCGCCATCCCAACATCACCCCCCACCATCCTATCAACCCACTACCACTATCTCTTCAACCCGCCACCACCATCCCATTCCCGCGCCATGCGATCAACCCACTACCAAACCCCACCATCCCATCACGGCGCCACGTGATTTAACTCATCACTACACCCCATCATGTCATCAACCCACCATCCCCTTATCCCGCCCCCCCACCGTCCCATCATCCCACCATATGGTCTCCCCGAATCCCCCCCAACCACCATCCCGGCATCCTTTATCACCTGTATCCCAACACTATGTTCAGCGAAGCCATCTTGGGCGTGCTTCA
>JBBMKB010081365.1:0-12432 GCA_037833945.1 Alaria marginata
AGGGGTGTGTCTGAGGGGGGGGCGGGGGGGGGAAGGGGGGGGGTCGGACAGAAACAAATATAACATTCACAGAAGCTACTACAGGGTGTTATATTTCCTGGTTTAGAACAACAACTGACCTTTGCTTGTCTGTTTGTTCCGTAGTAGCTGTACAGCAGTTCGTGTACAAATATAGCACCTTTTCAGACCGTGCGACACGCACAAACACCGATCGCGACACGGCCGGGTCGTCAGGAAACACGAAAAGTACATGGCTTGTAGATCGCGCGGCATCGCATTATCTCTACAGAGACAAAGCCTGTGGCGCCACCGGACATGCCCGCACGACCACGGAAGATAGTGCGGTATCAACCGTGACAATTCATGTGGAAGTCCATACGTCACCGCCTCGCCCTCGCACCCGTGCTATGGATATGGATGTAGGCGTTGCTGCCCATTGTGCAACATTTATACCCCTGGTATGCTAATGCCTTCCTATGAAACCGCTGGGGGTGACGTTCTAGTACGACCACCCTTGTCATAAAGTTGGCATGCGTTCTCCAAACGCCGACTCTTGCACTAGGACGTGTCACACCACAGCACACTTTTAATCTCGTATATTTGGCTTTTGGTGTACTGTAGTATAGTTGCCAACGTCACTCCGAGCATTTGCGGTTGACGTGGCTTGAACGTATGCGTACGGTTGAATGCAGCTATCAATACCTGGTACAAGAGACACTACTGTAGGATAAAACATTAGTATCCTCCTCATATGATATTCCAGGTACGATACAAGGTATGAGAACAAATCAACGATGAGGCTCTGCAGTCAGCTCTTGCCAAGAAAACGAAAGGATACTATTGATTCGAGCGCAATACCGGGCTGGGTCCGGGTGATAACAAACTGTTGTTGTTTCCCATATATACTGTTGTTTCTCACATGTACTCGTCGCCACAATATATTACCAGCCCGTGCGATATCAAGACTGGCTCCCAAGGTTTTTTATTAAAAAATAAAAATACACTACAGCTGTGAGATCGACGATTTCGTCGAAACTCAAATGTGCAAGCTGTGTGTGATACTCCGATCGCGCGTATTACGGGGTTTGTATGGCAGGGGGAACATACTAAAGTACATGTTAACTGTATTTTCGTAGCAAGATGCTAACTACTAGATTGGGGAGTTCCATGGTTAATGGGGTTTTTGGTATCGGGATATTGGGGCGTCGGGGTATATGTTCGGTGGTTTAAAGCGTGCCTACAGGCGTCACCACTTGTTTACTCCATGTTTACTCACTGCATTGATTTGGGGTACCCTTGAGACAAAGCAATAGTGTCCGTGTTCGCTGTTTTTCGGTGGGTTTCGATCGCTTTATTCCCTATGTACTCAAATAATTATTGCATTGGTAGTTTTCTTTCTGTGGGTGATTATTAATGATCGACGTTGAAGATCATGCTGTGCATTCCTTTGCATAATATCACTCCATTTATGTTCGGGCGTTGAAATGTACGCTGCACATCGTCTGAGGAGAAACAAACGAGATTACAAGGCCAAAACTTAGAACTCTTCGTCCGACTGCATCGCATTGCTACGTTGTCTCCTCCGACCATTATCTTGAAACAACGCCGGAAGACCGGCTCAGAATGTTGTATTGCGATGCGGGTGGGGATGCAGCCTCTTCTGTCCGAACCTTTTCACGGAAAACTTAGCTGAGAGACGCGACCTCGACCGGGCGTAGACCGGAGCGACACGTCGAAACTGATTATGTTCGTTTTGGGAAGTAGAGCACCGTCCACTAGCCTATATAGTGGTGTGACTTTATAGGCGAGTGGGTAGTGTTATGCAACTAAGAGATGCTCCGCACCACCTTCGACGAAACGAAGGCCGCTGCATGAATTATCGTCTTCATTGTCGGGGAACTTAGGGGGGACAAAGATATGTCAGTAGGCGCATGCTACGGTACTATTAACGGGGCACCAGTTTTTGTTTCTGAGACTCCCCCTCGCTTGAGGAGCTCTATACCATTAAAAGGCATTAGTAAGTCGCCCAAAAAACGGTTTTGATGAAACTGAAAGTGGAAACCGATGACCAAACCCATGTTCTAGGTAAACAATATTGTACTTATACATAGTAGCCATATCGGGGGGGGGCGTGAAATTAATTATTTATGTTTGATGTTTGAAGGAGACGATATATATATATTGCAAAGGAAGAATGCCATTCCGACGATTTTGGGTTAAGGAGCCCCGTCATTCAGAAAACGGCATGTTCAAAAAGGGCCACACTAATACCTAGTATAAAGTAGCACGCGTATTTTCTAATTTGTGTATGCGCGTATTTGGGACCCACGGTATACCCGGCGATCAGAAGCACGAGGGGTGCGGTGTACGTCAACCGCCTGGAGAGATACAAGCGCCGCTATCACACACTGCGAAACAGAAAACATGCCTATTTACTGTAGTACACCGATACATACTACTGTCGTACACCGCACTCATCGCAAATTTCATGAAGATGAGCAAGTAAGCGCTGAACAACCTGATGCAATGCCAAACATACTGGGTACAAAAATGTCATAGCAAGAATGTAACCATAGATCAAGATAATTAGAGAGTGATAAATCTTCCCTCTTGTACGTTGTTGTCGCGCACAGGAAGAAGAAGAGCAGAAGAACCGAAACGACGACGAAGGCCCCAAGGTTACGATACACTCATCCCACGGGACATTTGACACCAAGGAGGATGGGTCCTCTACGGCGTACATTATTAACGGGCCAGAGACCAACGTGGCTGCGGGGAGTGGGCTGAGAGGAATCCGTTGGCTCAGAGGACCTTGAGAGTTGGCGCATTAATACGATATCCCTACTAAAGTCAATGCAATATGTTTTATTGTTCGTTGTTATGATGCGTTTGAACCACACACACCTTGTTGTCGCATTGTGACGCTGTCACGGCAACCTGATGGCTCTCTGTTTCGGCGAGAGGTTTTCGCCCGAGGTGGCTCGTACGAGTTTGTGCTCCTACTCCGTTTCTATAGTAGTAAAACGAGTGTGATATATAGTAACAACAGAGCTTTAGTGTGTCGTCGTTTCATTTGAATGGTTACGCTTTTGACATTGAGGGAATCGTTTCGTCCTAGAAATGCCGACACCAACAGTTACTCGTGTATCGTAGCTGCGCAGTAAGATGCTCTTTTCGGCGGTAATCTTGTTTGACACATCTTGTTTGACACAATCATCCGCGGAGGGAACATCAACGCAATGATGATTGCAGACAAACCAGCCAAGCTCGCCAATGGTGCTAGTGTCTCGCAGACCAACGTTTCTTTGTCGGAGCAGGTCATGAAGTGACCTCTTTTCCTACTTCCTTCCACCACCCCACACGGCTCCCCGCAGTTCTCGTCTCCTTTCTGCATGTCTCTAGAACTATACATCTATTCATACTAAAGGTAGTACAGCAAGCACAGAGTATTAGCTAAATATTTACCTCTGTGTTCTGCGGTAGCAGTATTCTTCGTCGGTGACTCCCCCGCTTTTCGTGTACAATGTACAAAGGGTGTCACGGGTGCAGCAAGCAGTGACAGCATCCCCGGAGTATGGTACCGGTACCTGGTACAGTACCGATACGGGTATAGTCTAAAGTAGTAGATCTCGTGCTCTCACGAAATAACACCGTTCATCTCTTCTATAATATTCTGGAGTGTTCTCTGCGTACCATAATTTGATGGTGATAATTTACGGGGACCTGGGACCTGCCTGATGACAACGAGCAGGATTGCGGCGATGAGCTCTCATAAAATGTTCAAGGCATTGCAGAGGCCGCACCGCCAACTGGATGGGTTGCAGCGATGAGCTCAGCAAAGCACCACTACTGCTGTAGCCTTACGATCAATCACCAATCACCAATCATACGAATTCACACATTCAAACCAGATCCAAACTCGAATGCTCGAGATACGGGTCTTCCCAGCCGTTTCAACCTCTGTGATCTTCAATTTCGGCGGATATTTTTATCTGTCCCATTCCACACGCCGAGGGAGTCTACTCACACGTCCAACGCGGGTCTCAAGCTCGTGGGCCGTAGTGACCGAACGGCTGCCTGTTTACTCTGTGAGCACAAACCCCCACACCCCTCACATCCCGTCTGCTTTTTCGGCGTTCCTGGGATCACCGGGTAGGATCTTCGGTTTTTCCCGACGGGTAGAAACGCCTGTCCAGGCTCGCTAGAAAACCCTTTAATTCCATTCTCGCACTTTCCACTACTTCACGATTCACGAGCGCTCGGGGCTGGCCGTGCGATGGACTGCTGTGGTTCACGGGAGCAGGAGAGGGTGCTTGGTGCTGGTGTCCAGCAATATTTTCCTCTTGGTGGGTGGCTTTGTGTGAGTTTGGCGTGAGCAAAGCAGCAGTGTGGATGAACTGAACTACTGCAATCTGTTTCGTTTGGCAAGCAGATACGCCGCGTACCGGAACGCTTTTGCGATGCATCATCGCCCGCCGAGAGCCGAGAGAGAGCCCGGGGCTCTCTTCGGTTGCGCTCGGTGGGTTCTGCACTCATGCGGCTACCCGCGGCAGATCACCTTGATTCCTGTTCCCAGAGTACCACATGCTTTCGCCCTTTGGACCACTCTTGCGAAACAAACGAGAGTTGCACTCGTACGATATACTCGTACGCCGCTGATGTATTACGTAAAACCTATCCGAGAGCTTGTAGATAAGCCTTCGTCTGCTCACCAGCTCACAGGGCCGACGCATGTCGACGCATCCGGTCACGCGTGTGTGTGTTTGTGGGTTCATATATCAGTAGCATTCCCATGGAGGTGCTCAATGATAAACCCCGTCGGGTGTGCGTTGTGTTCCTGGGGTGTCACGACTTCGTAGAGCGAGGCTGGCGCTATACGACGAGTATATATAATCCGAGATCCGAGATCCGAATAGTTTCCTGCCGTCGGCAGTTTAGCATGTGACGTGACGGCAATATAGCAGTTTATCGTGTGACGTGACGGCAATATACACGTAAATACTAGGTTTTAGTGCGGATACCGCGGCCGTACGCTGCTACTCGTTTTTTTGGTGACGTGCCGTCATTCCCCATCTTTGATGCTGACTGATGATCCCAGCTTGTTGGCCATTCCAAATGTCCGCGATGTCTATTATACGTACTCGAAGTAATGCCTTGAGCACACCGCAGCGGGGCCTCATATTCTATAGCACGGTGCATCTCACCTCTCGCACAAATCAAATGTACGATAGAAGCGTGCGATAGAAGTATATACAGTAGCAGTACTGCTGTAGTGCTTCGTACACGGTAGGAGAAGCTTTTTTTTCTCGTTTTATTGTACCTTATTCCCCCCAGCAGTGTATAGTGTATACCTGGGACTGACACCAGTACCTGGTACTTCGTCCCAGGTACGTAGATCACCTGCGCAACCGATTTCTTGCAGTGCGTGGTATACCGATACACCAGCCTGATACAGTAGCAAGCAGCATTGCTCGATACGACGCAAGTAGCAAGTTGAACTGACATTAAATTCTGGCGATCATTTGTTGGTTCGCTCTGATTTGCTGGGCGCCATACCGATGGGTGCTTCGTGTGGAGTACAGTACAATACAGTACAGTACAGTGAGGGGCTCCCAACAGTGCCCGTTGAATAGTGCCACTTCTCTCCATAGTGCCGGTGGAATCGCTTGGCACGACTGGAACTATAGTAATTATGTCTTGCAACCCTATTCCCATTAGTGCCGATACCCTAAATAGTGCCGGTATATTGGGCTGGCACATACCGGCACTATCGTGAGCCCCCCCACTGTACATGTCTTTCATGGCGGTTATCTGTGTTCAGGACCATGTATATTGGACCAGCCCACGACTAGCTGCCCCGTAAGTACGCAGAGGTGCCGCACAGCTAGCGAACCGGCCCTTCTCCCTGGCATCATCTCGTAGCAGGCACAAATGTCATAACCAGCTGATTGGGATCGTGTCATGATAGAGCTCGGAAAAAGCTCTATTTAATAGAGCAGAACCCCCTTGGACAAAACTGTAACCGGAAAATACCAGGAAAATACCAGCGTTTTTGTACTGGCGGTACGCTGTTTGTACCCGGCGAAGCAGCAACTTGCAAGCACGGAGCACCGCTGCAGATGACGTGAAGTTTTCCCGCTGCCAACATTGTCCCACCCTAAAGTAGTTCCAAGCAGTGTGCCCCCAAAACGTGGGTGGGGTTATCGAGGGGTTAACAGACAATGGCACTCCCGCTGTGATTTTGGTTTCAGGGAAACGTTGCCAGGCCTAGCCCGAAGTGTCGGCCGGGCGACAATGAAATGACACAGCTTTAAGAAAGGGGAGTCGCGGCATCTGCACACCAGCTGCTGTTGTTTGCCATCGCCTGCAGAATGCCTCGTGATCGGTCGAGAGTATACCTTCTGCACGCCCGACCGGGCGCTTACAGTAGTGGCTCAAAACCGTTAACTATATCGCCACTTTGGCTAAGTGAATGGCTAAGTGAATGGTAGTATTACTCGTGGAGCAAACAGGCTTGCCCTTAAACTAGCAGTATCTTGACAAAAGAAGGGTTGCTTGCTGTTGTGCCTGGCGATGTCAACGGATATGGTCAGCAGGCGATGACACGCAGCGTGCTACAACACCGAGAAACAGGCACGGTGCCACTCAGACACTGCCCTTGAGAAAAATAATCCTACCATCCCGACAGCAGCTCCCGATAAAAAAAAACATAAATATGTAACTCATGCCACTATTACTTTTGTTCGTTGCGTTCTCACGTGTGTTGACGTTTTTTTTTACCTACCGCTATGACCAGCGTGACGCGCCCCCTTCAACTCGGTCGAACGTACAGGTGAGATACCTGTAACATTTGCATTCTAAACTTATTGAAGCATGTAAGCGCTGAAAACTGCGCTTGCTTCGCGTTTCGTCACAGGTGCAATACCCATAGCAGAGGAGAAATGCTTGAAAGAGTATGACCCCGCGGCACCGGTGTACCGAGGCTGGAAGGCCTACCGCTTAGCCCCGAGGGCGGCAATCACCGACGACGGAGAGGAGACCTCGCTTGAGCGCGCGATGCGTTTGAGGCACGACCTACTCGGCGTGCTCCAGGACTGCTGTGACGCGGCCGCTGCCGCCACCGCCCGCACCGCCTCTGGCGCCTCGCCTTTTGCTGAAGCAGAAAAGGTATTTGCAGCCAACCTGTCGCTGGTAGTCTGCGCGAGGGTTTCGGTGCGGAGGCGTTTATCATGCTTAGGTGTATCCTTGGATTTCATTCGCCGTGCTATAACGTATGGGAGCGGATTCTTGACTACTGTTCGGTTTCCGAAGACGACTCTTAAACTGCGGTGAGCTCCGAGGAGTGCGCAACCAATGAACAGGGTTAGATATATGTTATATCTCCCGGACTGAAACCCATTGCTGTCGAGCTAACTAAACTGACGAAATATGTTGTACTTACGACCCGACCCACCTTTTCCGTGACTCTTGCTGCGCAACCTAGAGTCGCGCTCGACCAAGACCAGGTGCCTCCGAAGCCCCCTTCAGCGCCCCTTTCAGAGATTTCGGGGAGCGACAGATACCAGCCACAAGACCCATGCATTCAAGGCTTGCAAGCGCATCCTCTCTTCCGATGGGCGCCTCAGCCGGCACAATCCACCCCGGTGGCCACGGAACAATAGAGCGAGGGGCGGGGGCGAAGGGTCACCACCCCTGGCCGGGCAACAGAAACGATGGTAGTCGCTCACCTGGAGAGCGAGATCCCCCCGTTGATATCAATGAACGGCATCGCGCGCGCCCGGTTGCTCGCCCCGCACTCCCCGGCCGCGCCAGTTCTTCCGGGACAGAAAGCTTTTTAGTGGCGGATAACAGCGACGCCGACAGTTCAGGCGAACCTGCCGGCTACGCGCCGTACGTACCACGAGCCGCAGTGGTCAGGACTACCGAGCATTTGGGCGGTGGGGATGGTGGCAGCAGCGGCAGCGCCAGCGATGGCGGTGGCTCTTTTGCTAACTTCAGAACACCTGCAGTACGGGGACCGGGCCGCTCTTCCTCGCGTGTACGCGATCGTGCCGGCGAGAGGGCGGCGGCGGCAACTCTTGGCGTCGGTGGAGGGGAAAACGGTGACGAAGGTGACGACACAGAATGCCTCGTCTGCCCTCCAGGGCATTTTGAAGGCAATGCGCCTGGTTCGGGGCCGGTCTCGAAGGAGCTGGACGTGGAATGGGGGCTCGACGAGGCATTCTCGATAGCGATGGCGGGCCTCCGGGGGCCGGACAGGATGGCAGAAATGCTTTCGAGGAGACCGGCTGTTACAGCAGTAGTAGGGCGAGATACGTGTACGAAAAAAGAGAGGCCCGACAGAAACCGCACGGCTCGACAGGGGTCGTGCAAGGGTAACGTCGAGAAGGGAGAAGGACCAGTAACCGAAGGCAGTCCGGCCGGCAGCACCGGCGGTGGTGGTAGAGCGCGGCAGGACGCGCGAGGTGCACCAAGGGTCAAACAAGTGCATGGTGCGATTTCCCAGCCGGCTCCGCAGCTGGGCAGATATTGCCTCGACGTTGAGAAGGACGCCGCAGGCGTCGCAGCGGGTAGCGACGAAGGAGATGCGGCAGCTGCAAGAAGGAGCGAAAGAAAACGGAGCGTCGGATCGGTTGAGGAAGCCGTCTACCGTCTCAGGGTACAGGCCCAGTCCACCCCCTCTCCGGAAGAAGAAACTGGGGAGGCGAAGGTGCCACAGGAGAGGAATAGGACAGAAGAGAGCCCGGAGAGCGTGAACCGACTGAGGCGTAGGGATCAGGATATCCGCGATCAAATGAGGCCGGATCAGGATATCCGTGATCAAATGGGACCGGGTCAGGATATCCGAGATCAAATTGATCGGGGTCAGAATATCCGTGATCAAATGGGACCGGGTCAGGATATCCGCGATCAAACAGATCGGGGTCAGGATATCCGCGATCAAATGGGTCGGGGTCAGGGTAACCACGATCACATGGAAGGGCGCGCGGCAGACGATCGAGACCTAGGGGTTGAGGTTGGAAGCAGCGGCGTGTGGGAGCACGTGGCAGGAGAAGGTAAGGCGCATGGGCCGTTTACTTGTCGTTACATTCCCATGGCTGCATTACTTCACGTCTATTGCAGCTTTCACGTATACATGTGGTCGACATATTCGGTGGGGGGGGGGGGGGGTTTGTCATCCCTCAGCGCTTGTGAACCAAACGTGACGAGCAGAGGAAAGCGTGAAACCAGCCGAGAATTTCGTTTGTTTAGCGGTTTTTGAGCTTCTGCGGTAGCTATGAATGCATGCTTCGAAGTACAATAGTATTTTGTCGCGTGTGCCTGCGTTTACATTTTTAGGAGTTCGAGATGTAAAGAGCCCGCAAAAATAGAGCTTGAATGGGTAGGGCCCATTACCTTGAGTGGGTAGAGCCTATTGCCTTCAGTGGGTAGGACCTATGGCCTTAATTCTCTGCATCGGTACTCGTGCAAGGACGGTGATGCAGGTGAAGGTTATGCCTGGTCTGCCCTGGTCGGCTTCACCCTTGACGCATACTCGGCGCGGGGATGGACGTGTGCTCCCGGCGGACCGGCTCAGGACACTAGATAGCCGCCACGTTTGGGGAGATGCAGTATGCGCTGTTAGAACGCGAGATAGCATCCCCGCCGGGCGGCCTCTCGTGTTTGATGTGCAGTGGTATGTAGATGTACAAGAACTCTCACGGTATGTTCGTATCAGGATACGTTTGGGATTGATTACAAGGCCGTGCGTAATGGAGTCGTCTCGTGAAGATAGTAGGGCGGTTTGCGCAGCAAGCAGGTTTTTGAGCTGGTATTGGTGCCATTATCGGTGCTCGTATTGTTGTTGAACGAATTTATTAATTATGTTATATTCCGCCTGCTGGCGGCTGCTGCGGCGGTAGCCTATGGATGTACCTCTTTTTTTTCCGATAGCTCCTCGCGTCAGGAGCTCTTTCTTAACCCCACAAAAAAATGAGAAAAAAATGAGAAAAAATGAAAATTGAAAACCCCGACGAACAATCCATTGGCCTAAGTGTCTACTGAAAAAACAGTGAAAATGACAAATTTAATTCCAAGGACATGGGGGGTGTCGCTAAGTTGAGGGTATATACGCTATTTTGGCCCAAAAGTGCGATATCGCTCGGACACGTGCCACAAGAGGGGTGACACGTTTTGTCTAAGTTTATTTCTGATTGGCGGGGGGACACCTGGATTCGACTATTTATTACAAACCACTCAATATCGTTGGAATATCGTTTGTGTTGCTTCAACATTCGATTGGTTAGATTAGTCTGGTTAGGTCATGGGGGATTATTCACCGGGTTTTGGATCTTTTACATTTTCTCAAAGGCGGCTTTTGGGTGAGGTATAGAGGTCCTTCAAGTGAGACGCCTCAGGAAATTAAGTGCCAAACCTTATCGCGGTAGATTTCTGAGCAGTGAAGTCTACCTGGTGAAACGCGTACCTTAGTAATTTGTTTTTAAAGGAATTTTCGGTCTGGATGGACCATATGTGTCCTCCACCTCCGCTCACCCCATCCTGTGCCCCCTCCCGATTCCACCCCCCTGGCATACCTTCCAGAGGGTACCCCGACGGGTGGCACAATCATGAAGGCCATGATCGCGGGAATTTCGGTATCCATTCCCGTACCAGCCGAGGCCTTTTGCGCGTGGGAAAATCGAGCGTCTCCGGCGAAAAGGGCTAGCAACAACCCTGCAACGGTAACCTCCGGTACAAGACTCGACCATGCTGCTTTTACTCCGGCCTCTGGTGGCGGCAACGGCGGCGGCGGTGACGGTGGCGGTGATGGTGGTGGTGACGACTTCAGCTTCGGTGGCGACTCCTTTCGCTTTGGCGAGGGCCAGCAGCAAGAGTCGCCGGACGCACAGGCAGGCGTGGGCCGATCGGGTGGCGCCGCCGGGAATCCCGGCGCGTGCGACCCACACACGTCAAGTTCTAGGGTTAGGACAGCGTTTCCTCCTGAAGGAGCGCGAGAAAGTGCCGCGCTAGATCGTGGTACCTCCCCGACCACGTTCGACAGGGTAAGCGGCAGTGGTAACTGCCGCCAGGTGGAGGCGGGTGCGGGTAGGTTGCTCGCGACGGGCAGCTTGAGGGCAGCAACCATGACAACAGCCGGTAGGTGCTCACCGAATCAGGCAGCATCGACCATCGCTGCTGATTCTCTAGGCGCAGCCTTTGTTCAGCCCACGGCGGAGGAGGCGGGACTAGAAGACCAAAATCTGCCCGGCAACGGCGATGATGATGGCACAGAGACGACGAGTCAACAGCGGGCATGGGGCACCGGCAGGCGGGCGGAGGAGGACCGTGCGGCGGCGGTGGCGGCGGCGGCTTCGGCCATAGCAAGGGTGGAGTGGCGCGAGTTGCGGCGCGACACGGTGACAGCATTGGTTCGGCAGCTCGGCAGGTACTGACGGCAGGGAACGGCATTGTTCGAGCGTGGAGGGCTTCTCGCTGTTTTTACGATGCCTCCTTTCCTCCCCAGCATCCCCCCCCCCGACCTCATTGTGCACGATCTATGTAGCGACGCGTGCCACTAAAGGCATGGCATTTGTTTTAGGCCAAAAAACAATCTAGTGGCGGGATTCCTCCACTGGGGAGCTACCCAACATCATTGGCATACCTTTTTATGCTTTACAACTGTATTCGTTACGTACCTTCGAAGTATCTTCATAGGCCATGGGATCGTTTGTCAAGTTGCAACTTTTTATTTTATTTTTTCAAAACCGGTTGTTTTGGGTGGGGTATATAGAGTTCCTCAAGTGGAGGGTCTCAGAAACAAAAGTATCACCCCCCCTACCGTAGGATGCATCTATCGCGCTGTTTTCGTTATCTCGAGCCACTCCCACGCTGGCCGTCTCAGTTTCGACAGAGATTTGAGGCGTTTGACGTCATTTTTTCGTTGCGCTTCCGAGAATTTCCATCCACTGGCGCTGGAAAACGCGTCGCTGCTAGTTTCTGAGGCGGGCGGGGTGTTTCGTTTTCTTACGGCTTCCGCGCCCCAGTCCCGCCAGCCACTCGGTTTGTTTGCCCCGGCATGTTTACGACTTCGAAATCAAGGTAGAATGGCCTAGACGTGCCGCGGGGCCACCACTGTTTTTTTAATGGTTTTGTTTTTGCCATCACTTTACGTTGCATCTTCTGGACAAGCCGTGGTCACAGGTGTCGCCCCTTCTCCCCCCCGATACATGCCTTCGTTTTTATCGCGCAGAGGGTTCAGCACTCCCACTTCTCGTTGAGTTGCATATAATTTTCCTGTTGCCCCCCCCCGCTATCTTAGGAGATAGGTGGTGGCCACAGACGGCCAAACAGGAAGGAGATAAGATATGCAAAACAATTTTATGTAACATATGGAAGAAACGTACTGAGCGCCCAAATGTTGGAGGTGTCTCTATTAGGAGTAGGAACGGTGCT